>VDFB02075082.1:0-27027 GCA_007258455.2 Sequoia sempervirens
TTCGTGTGATTAATGAAGGTCTGAGTGTGTTTTTAGTCACAAAGATTGTCAAAACCCTAGATTTCTTTGAGGGCTTAAGCAAGAAACTTCCTTCTTTCAGCTCACCCTAACATGTGGGGTTTGAGACAACTTCATTACAGTCTTTAGAATTTGAAAACCTTAATTTTTTTGCTCTTTTTTATTACTCTGCATCACATATATCTTCATAATAAAAACATGATAGTGCCTAGTTATTCAAATGAGAGGGAAAACTTGTTTATATATCAATTTCAATTGACTTTTTTGCATATAGGCTAATCTCGGGTCATTTTGCAACACTCAAAACCGACACTCCCACTAATAATTATCATAATACGACAACTTTAGGAAAAGGGCATCTTTTCCCTTGTCTGTGTGATTTTAACCCAATTTTTTGGGAATGTCAGAAATTTTAACATATTTTCCCAATCTGGTTTTACCCACCAACTTACGAACTCATCATTGCTCAATGTTAATACAAACACGATGCAGATATATCGCACGCAAGACAAGGCAAGAGTCAATCATAAATAAGGCATACAATAAGCAATCAATGGAGACCAAATAAAACCATACACAAAAGCATACATACGGAAAACACAATACATCCAAAGAATCCACAAATCAGTCAAGGAATACACACAACAAACACACGAAAGACATCACGTACAAACACAAAATACACGAAGCACACACGCACAGAATACACTAGACAAACAAGGAATAGATGGAGCTAACATGATACATGCATAAAGCAAAAATAACACACATATGGAATATATCTAACATATAACAACAATGTTAGTACACAATAATCAATGTAGTACACCTAAAACCATAAACAAAAGCATACATAGAACAAACACGATGCATACAAAGAATACACAAAGCACGCAATAAATACATGCAAATGACACACGAAATACATGAAGCACACACGTAGAATACACGAAGCACACACACGCAAAATATACATAGCACACAAACAAACCAAAGATAACGATCACACGAAATATAGGACATATAACAACAATTATAGCACACAATAATCAATGGAGTACACATCAAATCATACACAAAAAACATACATAACCCAAACACGATGCATACAAAGAATACACAAAGCACACAAAGAATACACGCAGCAAACACACGAAAAACATTAACCACGCATGAAGAAATAGACGAAGCACACACGCGCACAATACACTAGACAAACAAGGAATACATCAACCAAAGATGATACACATAAAGCAAACATAACACACATATAAAACATAGAACATATATGAAATATTCCGAGCCAATTTTTCGATTTTAACAAATTGCAAATTACAATCAATGCACCCGTTAAGGTTAGAAGATAAACCAAAACGTGCAAAGCAACTCTAACCAGAATGTACACCAGGATCCCGATGTGGGCAAGGTGTGAGCATTGGTCAGAGGATCTAAAACAAATTGCTTATGCTGTAACTCTAACCAAGAATGGCGCCGATGATGGCGAGCATATGGTCAGAGGATCTTCTACTCTAAGTGCTGAAAGGGAACTCGACACCAAGTATGTGCTACCGAATCCAGAATGGAGTGAGGGGCGACCATATGGTGGAGTGATTACAAAAATCAATGCTTGAAAAGAAATGCTGAAAACTGGAAATTCTCAACACCCAGAATGTGCTTGCTAACCCAGAGTGGGAAAGTAGCTACCATAGGGCGGAGATGTAACTATTACAATAACTTCAAATGAAATTGAGCATTACAACTAGATTTGAACGAGAATTGAGAATGACTGCCAGTACTACTGTCAGTTTTACAAAATGATGTTCATCCGCCTGCTGATATCATAGAAATTTGAGAGCTTAACATTACATCAAAAGATCACTTCTTAGTATGGATAGAAGAGCCAAACACAATAGACCTTTCAATGTTCAAATACAAACTCTGTTTTTTAGACAAATCTGCACTCTTGAATTAAAAACAGCAGTCTATAGAATTCACTCATATGCTCGTATCTCTCTCTTAACTTGCCCAAATTACTTGAAACAAAATGCAATATGCTCTAATAGAGATGACGCCTAAGATAGAACACAAAACACAAATCTAAAAGCCTCTAGTTATTTTGCACGGATTTCAATGCACAAGCTGAATGGTACGGCTGTGTGAAAGGGGCGATCTGCTCTAAAAAAATAATGCAAGCTCTAAAAAATCTATAAACTTGAGAAGTGTGGCGCCTAAACCCTACAATGAGAATGGGTTAATACCCAGATGTAATATTTTTGTCCTTTTTGATTTATGATTAAAAACACGAATCTGCTGTATTAAATGATGCAAAATGCTGAAAACTACTAACATGCCAAATTAGATCTAACAATGCAATAAGCTGAACACAATGCACAAACTAAATGCAACTCACAAACTAGACTAAATCACCACTAGTCGCTGTATTGCAAGCAAGAAGCGATGCCCGAGCTAGGAGGCCTTCATTCCTCGAAGCAATCCCAAAGCCAATCTGGCAGCATAACATTCCTGTAGATAAAAGATAATGAAATGATGAACCAAGTCTTCCTTTTATAATTTCCTGTTGACTTCTCGAAACCCTAAACTCTTCTTCAAGTCAAAACCCTAATCCCCTTCAAGAAATGGCGTCCTTTTCCTTCAAACTCAATATTGACCTTTTTAATTAAATTCAATATTTGAATAATGGCGTCCACTTTAGAGCTTGGTTTGACTTTAGAAAATTATGAAATAATCCTTTATGAAGGCGCCACCCTCAAGAGACCACTTTTCAAAACAACTTGAAGTCAACAGACTAGGCCAAGGGGGTCAACGTTATAATATAATATTAAAACGTGACTTTAATTAAATATCTCAACTTATCTCTCCAATTGTGCCCCGAAGCCATACAAGAGCAAGTCAACAGATCAAACTGAATCAGAGAGTCAACCATGCCGAACTCAACAAGAATACTGCCAAAAATAGAATTTACTAAAAATAGTAAATTCCAGAAAATGTTCAGAATGCCGAAATGAACATACCACTGCGAAGCTCTCTGAAAACCCAGAAAGAATCCGCCATTGAATCCGCCAACTCAGAGCAAAGACATCCTTAAAAATAGGAAACCCTAATTTTACCTTCCGACTAGCCTTCGGGTTTCCAAAAAAAGGCCAACGGTCACTGGAAAGATCAGGTTTGAGAAGGGGACATTACAATATAACAACAATGTTAGTACACTAACTATTTGACATAGATCTGGAAAAGGCAAATAGAAGGGCACCTGCACATAAAGTTGGAGCCTAAATTGAAGGGTCAAGATTGCAGACACCCTTGTCCAAAATTGAGAATTTTTGAATGCTTGAAATAGGGTTATGAAGGAATAGGACTGCTCTACACTTTTCTGCAACTTCTTGTTGACGAAAGTTTTGGAAGTAACCTACACACGCGAAAATACAATAAAACGTTGTGTTGTATAGGAGTTTACCTCAGTAAAACCCTAGTTTTTGTGTTCCCACTTCCACAAACAGCAAATAATGATGGTAGAGAGTCTTTACCTTAAGTCGGGTAGAGGAAAAACAAACAATAATTCTCTGTAATAAACAAATGATAATTGATAATGTTACCTTTGGTATGAAACTCCTATCGAACTGATGTCACACCATAAGTTGTCACAAGAAGTTGATTGATGGATGATTGAATTGCCTTCATGACCTGCAAAATGTTAGTACAAATAATACAATAGATTGTAGTAGGTAACATGTAAAACATAAATCACCTATTGATGCAGGAGCATCTAGCAACCTAAAAAATGTAAGTTTTGGATTTTGATATTCTGAGTCTTAATTGGGTTTCTGAAGGTCTTAGACAACCATGGAAAACCATGTACGGTCTCTTTTCATATTTTGTTTACAATCCTAGGTTTGAAGTCTTGAAAAGGTCCATATTTTGCATGTTTGCGTGCAAGAAGACAATAGGCTACATTAAGTTTTTCAAGCAAAAGCATGTATTTCCAAATAGTCACTGTTTTTGATATTCCTTCATGTTGAATCAATGAGAATACACACTCCAAGAAGCTATGGGAGTATTGCACAAAAAACCATGGACAAAAGCATACATAAGGCAAACACAATGCATACAAAGAATACACAAAGCATGCAAGAAATACACACAGCAAACACACGATGTACATCAAGCACACAAGCAAAATACACGAACTACACACACGCAGAATACACTAGACAACCAACGAATACTTGGAGCAAACACGATACACCCATAAAGCAAAGATATCACACATATGGAATATAGAACATAGAACAACAATGTTATTACACAATAATCAATGGAATACAAGTAAAACCATAAACAAAAGCATAAATATGGCAAGCACGATGTATACAAAGGCTACACAAAGCACACAAGAAATACACACAACAAACACACGTAATACATGAAGCACACACGGAGAATACACGAATCACACACACGCAAAATAAATGATGATGGTAGAGAGTGCTTACCTTAAATCGGAAAGAGGAAAAAT
The DNA here is from genome assembly GCA_007258455.2 of Sequoia sempervirens. Classification (NCBI taxonomy): domain Eukaryota; kingdom Viridiplantae; phylum Streptophyta; class Pinopsida; order Cupressales; family Cupressaceae; genus Sequoia; species Sequoia sempervirens. The sequence continues at coordinate 4,553 of VDFB02075082.1, forward strand.
AAACAATAATTCACTGTAATAAACAAATGATAATTGATAATTTTCAATTAGGTATGAAACTCCTATCGAAATAATGACAAACCATAAGTAGCCACAAGAAGTTGATTAATGGATGATTGAATTGCGTTGATGACCTAAAAAATGTTAGTACACATAATACAATAGATTGTTGTACCTAACATGTAAAATATAAATCACATATATATGCGAGAGCATCTAGCAACCTAAAAAATATAACTTTTGGATTTTGATGTTAGGGGTATTAAATGAGTTTGTCAAGGTCTTAGACAACCATGGAAGACCATGTAGGGTCTATTTTCATATTGTGTTAACATGATTCATTGAAAGTATACACAAAGCAAGCAAGAAATACACAGAGCAAATACATGAAATACATGAAGCACACACGCAGAATACACGACGCACACACACACGCAGAATACACGACGCACACACACACTGAATACACAAAGCACACACGCATAAAGCAAAGATAATGATCACACGGAATATAAAACATATAACAATGTTAGCACACAATAATCAATGGACTACACATAAAACAATACACAAAAGCATACATAAGGCAAACACGATGCATACAAAGAATAAACAATGCACGCAAACAATACCGGGAGCAAACACACGAAATACATGAAGCACACACGCAGAGTACACGAAGCACAAACATGCAGAATACACTAGACAAACAAGAAATACATGAACCAAAAATGATACTCACATAAAGTAAACATAACACACACAAGGAACATAGAACATATAACAACAATGTTTCTACACAATAAATATTCGACAAATATTTGGAAAAGGCGGATAGAAGGACACCTGTGCATAAAGTTGCAGCCTAAACTGAAGGAGCAAGACTGTGGATGCACTTCTCCAAAATTCAGAATTTTTCAATGCTTGAAATAGGGTTACAAAGGTACGGGTCTGCTCTACATTTTTCTGCAACTTGTTGACGAAAGTTTTGGAAGTAACCTACACACGCGAAAATACAGAAAAGGGTTGTGTTGTATAGGAGTTTGCCTTAGTAAAACCCTAGTTTTCGTGTTCCCACCTCCACAAACAGCAAATGATGATGGTAGAGAGTGCTTACCTTAAGTCGGGTAGAGGAAAAATAACCAATAATTGACTGTAATAAACAAATGATAATTGATATTGTTAACTTAGGTATGAAATTCCTGTCGAAATGATGTCACAACATAAGTTGCCACAAGAAGATGATCCATGGATGACTGAATTGCGTTCATGACCAACAAAACGTTAGTACACATAATACAATAGATTTTTGTAGCTAGCATCTAAAAGATAAATCACATATTGATGCAGGAGCATCTAGCAACCTAAAAAATGTAAGTTTTGGATTTTGATGTTAGGTGCCTTAATTGAGTTTGTGAAGGTCTTAGACAGCCATGGAAGACCATGTAGGGTCTCTTTTCATATTTTGTTTGTAATCCTAGGTTTGAAATCTTGAAAAAAAACATATTTTGCAAGTGTAAGTGCAAGAAGACATTAAGCTACATTAGGTTTTTGAAGGAAAAGCATGTATTTTCGAATGGTTATAGTTTTTGATATTCATTTATGCTAAATCCATGAGAATACACTCTCCAGGAAGCTGTACGAGTAGTGCGCATAAAACCATACACAAAAGCATACGTAACGCAAACATGATGCATACAAAGAATACACAGAGCATGCAAACAATACATACAGCAAACACGATGTACATCACGCACACATGCAAAATACACGAAGCACACACACACATAATACACTAGACAGCCAAGGAATACTTGGAGCAAACATGATACACGCATAAAGCAAACATAACACACATATGGAATATAGAACATATAACAACAATGTTAGTACACAATAATCAATGGAGTACACGTAAAACCATAAACAAAAGCATACAGAAGGCAAACATGATGCGTACAAAGAATTAACAACACGCAAGAAATACACGCAGCAAACACATAATACATGAAGCACACACACAAACTACAAGAAGCACACACACGCAGAATACACAAAGCACACATATGACAACAATGTTAGTAAACAATAATCAATGTAGTACACCTAAAACCATAAACATAAGCATACATAGGACAAACACAATGTATACAAACAATACACATAGCACGCAAAAAATACATGCAGAAAACACACGAAATACATGAAGCACACAAGTAAAATACACGAAGCACACACACGTAGAATACACATAGCACATACTCATAAAGCAAAGATAATGATCACACGGAATATAGAACATATGACACTAATTTTAGCACACAATAATCAGTGGAGTACACATCAAACCATACACAAAAAGAATACATAAGGTAAACACGATGCATACAAAGAATACACAAACCACATAAAGAATACATGGAGCAAACACACAAAATACAAGAAGCACACACACAGAGTACACAAAGCACACACACGCAGAATACACTAGACAAACAACAAATACATGAACCAAACATGATACATACATAAAGCAAACATAACACACACATGGAACATAGAACATATAACAGCAATGTTAGTACACAATAACTATTCGACATAGATTTGGAAAAGACAGATAGAAGGGCACCTGCACATAAATTTAGAGCCTAAATTGAAGGGGCGAGACTGCAGATGCCCTTCTCCAAAATTGAGAAATTTTGAATTCCCTGAATAGGGTTATGAAGGTACACGTCTGCTCTACACTTTTCTGCAACTTGTTGTTAACAAAAGTTTTGGAAGTAACCTACACGCAAAACATACAAGAAAGGGTTGAGTTGTATAGGAGTTTGCCTTAGTCAAACCCTATTTTTTCGGCTTCCCACCTCCACAAATAGCAAATGATGATGGTAGAGAGTGCTTACCTTAAGTCAAGTAGAGGAAAAATAAACAATAATTGACTGTAATAAACAAATGGTAATCGATAATGTTACCTTAAGTATGAATTTCCTATCGAAATGATGTCACAACATAAGTTGCCTCAAGAAGATGATCGATAGATGATTGAATTGCGTTGATGACCTGCAAAACATTAGTACACATAATACAATAGATTGTTGTAGCTAACATGTAAAAGATAAATCACATATTGATGCAAGAGCATCTAGCAACATAAAAAATGTAACTTTTGGATTTTGATGTTAGGTGTCTTAATTGAGTTTGTGAAGGTCTTAAACATGCATGGAAGACCATGTAAAAGATAAATCACATATTGATGCAAGAGCATCTAGCAACATAAAAAATGTAAGTTTTGGATTTGGATGTTAGGTGTCTTAATTGAGTTTGCGAAGGTCTTAGACATGCATGGAAGACCATGTAGGGTCTTTTTTCATATTTTGTTTGCAATCCTAGGTTTGTAGTCTTGAATAAAAAGCATATTTTGCTACATTAGGTTTTTGAAGGAAAGGCATGTATTTTTGAATGGTTATTATTTTTTATATTCATTCATGCTAAACCAATAAGAATACACACTCCAAGAAGCGATGGGAGCAAGATTTCATGAAATATACTTCTTTTGTCAATTTTCTGCAATTACAATCTGAAAAAAGCATTGTACGGCCTTGTACGGAGCCATATCAGGATCTATGATTGGATGGGACTATAAAGAATTGTTTTAAGAATCCAATGCAATTGGTTTGGTGTGCTTTCATTGTGTTTTGAGCAAGATATGGCCAAAATACTATCTGCAGCTCTATTACAGACCTATTGTTTCCAGCAAGCTTCAAAAATTTATAACTTTTGTTTGCACCATCAAAAATTGATAAAACATAGTGAAGTTCTTGTTTAGATTGTTGTCCATGTCCCCACCAAAGCAGAAGTCTTAATTCAATCATTTGTGTGATTTATGAAGGTCTGAGTGTGTTCTTAGTCACAAAGATTGTCAAAACCCTAGGTTTCTTTGAGGGCTTAAGCAAGAAACTTGTTTCTTTGAGGTCGCCCTAACAATTGGGGTTTGAGACAACTTCAGTATAGTCTTTAGGATATCAAAACCTTAATTTTTTTACATTTGTTTATCACTCTGCATCACATATATCTTCATAATAAAAACCTGATAGTGCCTAGTTATTCAAATGAGAAGGAAAACTTGTTTATTTATGAATTTCAATTGACTTTTTTGCAGTGTTCCACGGAAACGCATTCCCCCCCCCTATTTGGCCGCGTTTCGGAAACAGAGATGTTTCGGGGACAGGGAAACGGGTACTTGGCATTTCCCGCCGGCCCGCCACCGCCATCGATGCTCCGTCAGAGACAGGGAAACGTCTCCGCGTCTTGTAATGACCCGATTCTGCGTAAATTAAAAATTTTCCAATTCTCGCCTTATACATGTAAAGGTAACAAGTAACAAAGATGATACAATAAATTTTTTCCTTTCTTTATTGATAAATACGTACAAGTTACAATATGTTTCCTCATGAATTTTCACTTTCACTGCAAATATGAATCAAAGTACAAAAGTAATACAGTTACATACATAGCTCGTAAGCTTTTGCACAAATAGAAGTAAGAAGGTCCAGGAGTCTGTCCTTTCAAATCTTGGTACATCGGCCGCTTGTTGTGGAGGAGAAACTCTTCGAGCTTTTCAGCCAACCAGTTTATAAGCTCCCATGGTCATTTTGCAATGAGGCGACTCGAAGAAAATTGGTAGGGTGGCATCGCTGCCGATTATGGCCCGAGCATAGTGTTGTGTCCTGCAACTAAGACGTTCTTCAACTCCTGACTCTGAATCTGTACCGGGATACAATGAAGCCCGGCGGTCGCGTCTCAATATCTCCGTCTGCTCAATGGCGATCGTGCCCTCGCGGCCAAAGTATTACCATTCGGTACTGACCAGGGTCATCTATCATGCTTGCAAACACTACTGGGGGCGGTTGACTTAGGGCTAACTTACTCTACGCGTAGGCTATGTCTTTCAATGGGTTCAGTTTACCCAGACTACCTACCTCAAACAATTTACTGGAAATGAGTCTTTAAGCAAGTGTTTACTATCCTATCTCCTGTTTCCGGAAATCTTTATCTTAGGAGAGAAGCTTCCTAATGTTAACCTAATAACACAAGCTAAGAATACACTTTGTATTGACATCATTTCGTTCCTAGAAATTAATACATATTCTACGTATTCTCCATATACGGAGATCATACAAGTTTGAAACTTCAAACAATTGCATAACTGTTTAATACTACCAATCAATCATCACATACAAAAGACAGTCTTGTAATACAATGCATACAATTTCCTACTAATGCATATAATCAAATTGAATCTTTAACGAAACCCGTTGATACTTTTCCCTTCGATAAACGCCGAACGCATTGCGGATATCGTGAATAAACTATCGCTGGCGCAATCCATTTCTATCGCGCCATGAGCGGTATTACGCCGTCGGTAGCCACCCCGTCGTTCCATAAACAACTGAATGAATAACGGGTTGGTATTTTGTTTCGCCTGATAGCAGAACGTTCCGAGACAAAGAGGTGGTTTTAATCTTTAATTAAGAAAACATGCCTGTATAAGCTCCTTTCCAATGTTCCTCTTATCAGCAGTCTTCTATTGTTGATCACAGCAAACAGTTTCCTCACTCAGAAATTCTCCACAGAAAGAATGCTATTGTTTTCTCACAGTAGTCTATGAAATACAGCTGAGAATACTCAACTCTCCTCTCACTGAAACACTTTGAAACAGAATAATAACACAAACTCACAGCACTAGCTCTCAAATTGCAGTGTATAAACTCTCTAAAAACGCCACAGATAAGAAAGCAAAAGAATGTATTCGAATGAAGAATTGTGAAGTATTTATAGGCCGAATTAAAAACAGTTTCCCCATTTCTGGGCATGTAAATTGATAGATTGTCATGTTTACCAGGTCAAATTGTCACTTGTCATCCTATCAAACCCTCAGTCATGTTTCCCAAGATGATTCGACTTCTTTGGAGCCAGCAGTTGAAGAATATTTCAACTCTGCAAACAAAAACGCCACCTACAGGCGCGTTTTGCTGCCAGGCGTATAAACTCAACATGATTTTATTGCTGCGTTCTAGGTCAAGCTTCAAATCGATACAACACAGAAGTTCGTTGCTATTTTCCTGGTTTCGAGCTTTGAAAACTTCTTCCTTCATTCCCAGCTGCGCAGGAGCTTCCGCCATTTCACGGGAAAGTTCATTTTCATTTTCCATTTGTTTTTCTAAAGTTCAAACTTTTCAAATATTTCCTTAAATGAAGTTCGCTTCTTTTTCAAATGTATTTTGAAATGTTAAATATTTCATACGGCTACCTTTTACATTTAAACTTCCAAAAAATATAAAATGCGAATTTCATCCTTCCATTAATAATACTTATTCTTTAAACATTGAAATTGTTTTCCATTATTTAAATTTTAATAATTTATATTTGCATATTTTACTTATAAATGTATTATTTCAAACATTAATATTTATTTATATATAAACGTATTTATATATAAATATATATTAATTTTAATATTAATACATTTAATTTATAAAATATACAAATATATTATTATTTATACATCCTTTATGTATTGATACCTTATTAATATATATATATATATATACATAAATATATATTTAAATCTTCTAGATAATAATACTTGAACATTATTTATATCAAAGATATTAGGCGGAATGTGTACGTGTAAATATGTCCACATATACTCCATGTATATACATATGTATGCGTATATACATGTCGATACATATGTACAAGCATATCCATTTGCTTAACGTACATACGTATTGATATGTCTATACATTTAGATATGTGTATACGTACCCATTCGACCTTTATCACATACCTTCTACTTCGTTCATTCACAGGGAGTCACAGTATAGTCTGACTGACATTTAATCAATCACATCATATAAAGCATAAGTAAAACAAACTCCTAAGCCTATGGATGACTTTTTCTGGACTAACTTATCTGACTTGGTTTCTTAGAACCTATACTAACGTGTGTGTATGCTCATTTGGTACTCATTACTGCTTACCCGACCAAGTTCTTCCCCGAGTGATATTTCTCCTCTGCCTGGAGGATTGATCCTCTTTCCTGCACATCATGACACAACAACGGAAGTCATATGCTCAAAACAAAGCAGAATATATGAAACATTTCAAAAGTTAGATTATTCACAAATCAATAACCTTATATTCTCCTTTATGCAGTATTTCACCAAGAATAATATCAAATGAAACAACATTCATATTGAAAACAAGGTACAAGCATCATTAATTCACCTCCAGAATTCACATTTACTCTATCTAGTAATGGTAAATTGTAACGTCACAATTTGGGATGTAACACGTCTCCCAAGGAGACTTGGAGACGTGGACACGTCTCCCAAGGAGACTTGGAGACGTGGAGACGTCTCCAAGTTTCCTTGAGAGACATCTCCAAGTCTCCTTGGGAGACGCCCAAGCGTTTCTTGGGAGACTAGGAGACGCCCAAGAGTTTCCCGTTGAGCCCCACATCAATGGGTCAACTTAACTTAAAAATTTAAAATAAATTTTAATTTTTAATTGTTTTGGGGTTACCCTAATTTGGCATGGGCCCCACCCCTTCCTCAAAAACAACACAAAACCTTGAAATTTTATCATTTCAATCTCATTTTCAAAGAATGATTTTTTTTGCAGCCAGTTGAAAAGGAGGAAAAACAGGAAGAAGTCTGATTGAAGGAGTGAAAAAAGTGATTGCAAGTGTGATAGGAGTGAGAAGGAACAAGAAAAAGAGGAGGAAGAGGATTCTACTTCATTTTGGAGAGATTTTTCAAGCACAAGGTATGGTTTTTGAAGTTTTTTTCAGATTTCTTCTTGTTTTTGTTTTATTTTCTAAGTTTATACTTGTTTGTTTTTTTCTTATTCATCTCAAAGACTCAAAATCAAATTTGATGTTGAATCTTGAAGGAAAAAGGATGAAGATTGTGAATCATTCATCATTTTGCCCTCAAGATTCAACATCAAGTTTTTTATTTAAAAAATTTAATATTAAACTTGTTTTTTTTTTCTTATTCATCTCAAAATCAGATTTGATATTGAATATTGAGGGAAAAATGATGAATGATTCATTCATCTTCATCATTTTTCCTTCAAGATTCAACATCAAATTTTATTATTTAATATTTTTATTTTTATTTTTAAATAATATAAATTTAAATTATAAATTGTAAATTTTGTTTTCAAAATTAAAATTTCAAATTTGTATTTCAATTTGTTAAACTAGGCTGATTTTATTTTAATTTTGTGAAATGCAGTCACTTTCACAATGAGCACCCAAGACATGAGTGGGGATGACATGGAAATCCATTCTCATAGTGAACATGATTCAGATTTTGAACCTAAGAATGAGGGGGATGACCATGGGGTTGTTCCTGCAGCCCAATCTAGTTCCATGGCAAGTGCACCAGCTAGTACAGGTTGTCCTTCAGAGTTGTTGGTAGAGTATGCTAGGGGTCCTTTTGATCCGAAGTCTCCTCTAAAACAGTTTGCTACAAGAATACAAGGCACATCACATTCAGGTGGGGGAACAAGGAAGTGGAAGTGCAACATTTGTGGGACTGATTGGTTTGGTAGCATCACTCGAGTGAATGCACACTTTCTTTTTTGGACAGGAAAAGGTGTGGAGCCTTGTAAGTTTTTGAAGGAGCCTCAAAATATACATTATAGAATGGAGTTTAACAAGCTTTGGGGCATTCCAAAGGACACAAATATTTCAGTCCCTACTACTTTGACTGCTAGGGCAGCCCTTCAGCAAACCCATCATGTGCCACATACTTCTCAGACGGGAGGAATGATGTTTGGATCTTCATCCACTTCCACTTCTAGTGTCGCTAGGGGGACAGCCACAAGGAAACGCAAGTTGCAGACATCGCAGAGTAACCCCATAGCTGATATGTTTAATGTGCAGCTGAGAGATGAGATAGATGAATCCATTGGCAAGTTCTTCTTTGCCAATGGCATTCCATTTCATGTTACATGGTCTCCTTATTATAGCGAGATCATGGCTATGGTGGCGAAGGGAGGAACATCATATGTGCCACCAGGTGAGATGAAAATGAGGACCTCGATCTTAGATAAGTGCTATTCTAAGATCAATATTTTGATGGAGAAGATGAAGGCATGTTGGGTGGCATCTGGGTGCAGCATAGTTATGGATGGGTGGACGGACATTAGCCATCGTCCACTCATCAACATCATGGTCACATGTGTAGAGGGCCCATACTTCCTTAGAGCAGTTGATTGTACAGGGCATCGCAAAGATGTCGATTTTCAATTTCATGTCCTCAGAGAGGCTATTGAGGAGGTTGGGCCACAAAATGTGGTTCAAGTAGTCACAGATGCAGCCCATGTGTGTAGAGCAACAGGGAAACTCATTGAGGCAGCCTATAGACATATTTGGTGGACCCCATGTTGCATGCATGCCATGAACAATGCACTCAAGGACATGGGGAAGATTGGTTGGACTAGAGGGAAGTGAAGTCCTGCCAGTCGCGAGATGTCGCGAGATGTTTATCACGCAGCCTTACCCACTTCCATACACTCTGCTGAACCTTGAAGAGTTCTTGAAACCCGATTGGAGACCGACATCATATTTCATTCTCTTGGAGAGAATGATTGAGTTGCAAGAGGCATTGCAACTCATGGTTATGACTAATGAGTGGAATAGGTGGGCCTAGGCCAAGACAGCACAAGGGAGAAGGGTGAAGGAGCTAGTGAAGAGTTATGTGTTTTGGAATGATGTGAAATACATTGTCTCCATCATTTCTCCAGTATTCCAGGTTATCAGATATGGGGATGGGGATGCACCTAACCTTGGAGAGGTGTATGAGTGCATCAACTCTATGCTTGACCAGATGAGGGTTGTTGTGCAAGTGAAGGACCCCTCTCTAGCATTCTACAATGAGCACATCCGGCCAATCATTCAGCGCAGATGGGACAAGTTGAACACTCCTTTGCATATGGCTGCCTTTGCCTTGAATCCTAAGTGGTACATGGCTAGACCAGGTAGAGTGACACCGATTCAGGATGATGAGGTGAAGGTAGGTTTCTTTAGGTGCATAGAGAAGATGTATGATTCTACAGATGCCAGCACAATTCGCACTAAGTGGACCAGATTTGCCACTCTCAGAGGCTATTCAGATGCAGCAAAGGTGGATATAGTTTCTATGGCACAGGAGGACCCACTTTTGTGGTGGAATTGTCATGGTTCGAAATCTTTGACCACCACTCTAGCTATTCGTCTGCTATCCCAGGTTTCCAGTTCTTCAGCTGCTGAGAGGAACTGGTCTACATATAGCTTCATCCACTCTCTTAAGAGGAACAGACTTACCTCTAAGAGAGCAAAGAAGCTTGTGGCTGTACACAGTGCTTTGCGTCTCATGGACCGCAAGACAGTGTGTACAAGGAGAGTCCAACGGCACGATGGGATGTGGAGCCAGAGGAGCCTTCACAGATTGATGAGGATGATCCTACCACTTCAGATGCAGGGCTGGTTGGTGTGAGCTTGAGGGATCTTGACCTTGTGGAGTCCAGCAGTTCCAGTGATGAGGAGTTCGCAGATGATTAGAGGCCTCCATTCACTACATTTTGAGTTTTGAGTTTGACATTTTGCTATTAGTATCTGTATTTACTATTTAGTTTACTGTTTTACTATTTTCCATTTGGCATTTGCTACTCATTGTAATGATGAATCATGTAATCATCTTTTTACGCAAGAACTTTGTGACATATAAGCATATGAAGCATCGGATATTTCCGCGCCTTTTCGATATTATTTAGATTTAGTATTTCAAATTTTGCTATGTTATAATTTTACTAATTTCCTACAGTTTCATTTGAAATGCAATTCTTATACTAAATTATACTATTATACTATTATAAATCTTTTTAAAACTAGTTTTTCAAGTACTATATATATATGGCTATACTTCTCGACACCTACCCCACGCCGTCGTCCCGAGTAATTTCCCGTTGTCCCACAAACTTGTTTTTATTTTTTACGTCTAGAAGCGTCGGAACTCCCTCGTTCCCCTCCCAGGCAGGAGAACTTACTTTTTTGCATATAGGCTAATCTCAGGTACATTTGCAACACTCAAAACCGACACTCACAATAATAATTATCATAATACGACAACTTTAGAACTAGGGCATCTTTGCCATTGTCCGTGAGATTTTAACCCAATTTTTTGGGAATGTCAGAAATTTTAACATATTTTTCCAATCTGGTTTTAGCCACCAACTTACGAACTCATCAATGCACAATGTTAATACAAGCATGATGCAGATATATCACACGCAAGACAAGGCAAGATTCAATCATAAATAAGGCATACAATGAGCAATCAATTGAGTGCAAATAAAATCATACACAAAACGCATACAAAGACAAACACAATGCATGCATCCACAAAGAATGTAAAGGAATATCACAGCAAACACAAAAAATACATCAAGTACAAGCGCAAAAATACCGCAGAAAAACACCGCAGTAGAACCACGCTAGACAAACAAGAATGCCAGGTGTACGATTACGCATAATAAAACGAAGCAACAAACATATGGAGTATATCTAACATATAACAACAATCTTAGTACACAATAATCAATGTAGTACACCTAAAGCCATAAACAAAAGCATACATAGGACAAACATGATGCATACAAAGAATACACAAAGCACGCAAAAAATACACGCAAACAACACACGAAATACATGAAGCACACACATAGAATACACAAGGCACACACACGCACATAGCACACATAAAACCAGGAATAGCGATCACACGAATATGGGACATATAACAACATTTTAGCACACAATAATCAATGGACTATACATCAAATCATACACAAAAAACATACATAACCCAAACACGATGCATACAAAGAATACACAAAGCACGCAAAGAATACACACAGCAAACACACGAAAAACATGAACAACACATGAAGAATACACGAAGCACACACGCGCACAATACACTAGAAAAACAAGGAATACATCAACCAAAGATGATACACACATAAAGCAAACATAACACACACATAAAACATAAAACATATAACAACAATGTTAGTACATAATAAATATTCGACATAGATCTGGAAAAGGCAGATAGAAGGCCACCTGCGCATAAAGTTGGAGCCTAAATTAAAGGGTCGAGATTGGATACACCCATGTCCAAATTTGAGAATTTTTGAATGCTCGAAATAGGGCTATGAAGGAACAAGACTGCTCTACACTTTTCTACAACTTGTTGTTGATGAAAGTTTTGGAAGTAACCTACACACGCGAAAATACAATAAAATGTTGTGTTGTATAGGAGTTTGCCTCAGTCAAACCCTAGTTTTTGTGTTCCCATTTCCACAAACAGCAAATAATGATGGTAGAGAGTGTTTACCTTCAGTCGGGTAGAGGAAAAATAAACAATAATTCACTATAATAAACAAATGATAATTGATAATGTTACCTTTGGTATGAAACTCCTATCAAAGTGATGTCACACCATAAGTTGTCACAATAACTTGATCGATGGATGATTGAATTTCTTTTATCACCTGCATAACGTTAGTAAAAATAATACAATAGATTGTAGTAGGTAACATGTAAAAGATAAATCACTTATTGATGCAAGAGCATCTAGCAACCTAAAAAATGTAAGTTTTCGATTTTGATGTTCTGAGTCTTAATTAAGTTTGTGAAGGCCTTAGACAACCATGGAAAACCATGTAGGGTCTTTATTCATATTTTGTTTGAAATCCTAGGTTTGAAGTCTTGAAAAGGTGCATATTTTGCATGTTTAAATGCAAGAAGACAATAGGTTACATTAAGTTTTTCAAGGAAATGCATGTATTTCCAAATAGTTATTGTTTTTGATATTCATTCATGTTGAATCAACGAGAATACACGCTGCAAAAAGCTATGCGAGGAGTCCACAAAAAACCATGGACAAAAGCATACATTAGCCAAACACGATGCATACAAAGAATACACAAAGCATGCAAGAAATACACACAGCAAACACACGATGTACATCACGCACACACGCAAAATTCACGAAGCACACACACGCAGAATACACTAGATAACCAAGGAATACTTGGAGCAAACACAATACACCTATAAAGCAAAGATATCGCACATATGGAATATAGAACATAGAACAACAATGTTATTACACAATAATCAATGGAGTACACATAAAACCATAAACAAAAGCATAAATATGGCAAACACAATGTATACAAAGACTACACAAAGCACACAAGAAATACGAACAACAAACACACGTAATACATGAAGAGCACACAGAGGATACACGAATCACACACACGCAGAATACACAGCACACACGCATAAAGCAAAGATAACAATCACACAGAATATAGAACATATAACAACAATGTTAGCACACAATAATCAATTGAGTATATATAAAACCATACACAAAAGCATACATAAGGCAAACACGATGAATACAAAGAATACACAAAGCACATAAAGAATACATGCAGCAAACACACGATGTACAAGAAGCACACACGCAGAGTACACGAAGCACACACACCCAAAATACACTAGACAAACAAGAAATACATGAACTAAACATGAACACACACATAAAGAAAACATAACACACACACAGAACAAAGAACCTATAACAAAATTGTTAGTACACAATAAATAATCGACATTAATTTGGATAAAGCAGATAGAAGCGCACCTGCGCATAAAGTTGGAGCCTAAATTGAAGGGGCAAGACTGTGGACGCCCTTCTCCAAAATTGTGAATTTTTGAATGCTCGGAATAGGGTTATGAAGGTACAGGTCTGTTCTACACTTTTCTGCAACTTGTTGTTGACGAAAGTTTTGGAAGTAAACTACACACACGAAAATACAAGAAAGGGTTGTGTTGTATAGGAGTTTGCCTTGGTCAAACCCTAGTTTTCGTGTTCCCACCTCCACAAACAATAAATGATGATGGTAGAGAGTGCTTACCCTAAATCGGAAAGAAAAAAAATAAACAATAATTGACTGTAATAAACAAATGATAATTGATAATGTTACCTTAGGTATGAAACTCCTGTCGAAATGATGTCCCACCATAAGTAGCTAAAAGAATTTCATTGATGGATGATTGAATTGCATTGATGACCTGCAAAATGTTACTACACATAATACAATAGATTGTTCTAGCTAAAATGTAAAATATAAATCACATATATATGCGAGAGCATCTAGCATCCTAAAAAATGAAAGTTTTGGATTTTGATGGTAGGAATAATAAATGAGTTTGTGAAGGTCTTAGACAACCATGGAAGCCCATGTAGGGTCTCTTTTCATATTTTGTTAACATGATGCATTCAAAGAATACAAAAAGCAAGCAAGAAATACACGAAGCAAACACACAAAATCATGAAGCACACACGCAAAATACACGAAGCACACACACGCAGAATACACAAAGCACACACTCATAAAGCAAAGATAACGATCACATGGAATATAGAACATATAAAAATGTTAGCACACAATAATCAATGGAGTACATATAAAACAATACACAAAAGCATACATAAGGCAAACACGATGCATACAAAGAATACACAAAGAACGCAATGAATACCTGGAGCAAACACATGAAATACATGAAGCACACACGTAGAGTACACAAAGCACAAACATGCAGAATACACTAGACAAAAAAGAAATACATGAACCAAACATGATACACACAAAAAGAAAACATAACACACACATGGAACATAGAACATAAAACAACAAAGTTTCTACACAATAAATATTCGACAAATATTTGCAAAAGCCAAACAAAAGGGAACCTACGCATAAAGTTGGAGCCTAAATTGAAGGGTAAAGACTGCAGACACCGTTCTCCAAAATTGAGAATTCTTGAATGCTTGAAATGGGGTTATGAAGGTACAGGTCTGCTCTACACTTTTCTACAACTTCTTGTTGACGAAAGTTTTGGAAGTAATCTACACACGCGAAGATACAAGAAAGGTGTTACACCCCGATTGTATAGCTACTACTGCATAGGAAGTACATTGTAAATGTTTGAATCTTTATGTTGAATAAAATAAATTGTTCTTGTGATCAATTGAATGTGTCCTAATGATTGTCCCGTTATCTGATACTAATATTGATGTAATTCTTGAATGAAAGTAGCATATTAAGTTATAGAATAATGTTGTTTTAACTTTCTACGATGCTTTATGTACATTGCCTTGGTTTTGAGCAAATGACTCCCGTTGTCGTGTCATGATGTGCAGGAAACAGGTTCGTACCTCCAGGCAGAGAGATATCACTCGGGGAGGAACTTGGTCGGGTAAACAGTAACGAATACCAATTGGGCATACACACACAAACTATAGACTGAGTAAGCTAAGTCATTGTTGTTGTTAAGGGTAAGTCATCCATAGGCTTGTTTAGTGTCATTAGGAGTCGTATATACTTCTGAATGTGCAAATAAGTGATGCTTGCCAGAATAATCTTATGTGGAGTAATATTTCTTGTTAGAGGTGGATATGTGCATTTGTATATATACATATGAATACGGTATGTACAAGTACACATAAGTACATTCATGTCGATACAATGTATTAGTGCAAATGGATATGCCATACGTGTGCATCGATATAAGTGTATTTATGAATACTTATACATAAAGTATAAATATAAGTATATACACAAGTATACGTACCCGCAACTAACTTATTGAATGAATATATATTATGACAATAATACCTCAGAATTTACATATACACATATTTATACATATACATGAGTACTTATAGTGAAAGTATGCTGACTGGCTCACAGTATACGAACGTATAATCAAAAATGTAAATGTATAAACATGTATAGATGTGATGTTAAATATATTTATATATTTAATATTATATTAAAGTACATATATAATATAGTATTTACAAAATATAAATATGTATATGAGATTATTGAAATTGATAATTTAAATAATTATACATAAGTATACAATGTAAATGAAAACTATGTAAATACTTTAATATAATAAATAGATATATAGATATGTTTAAATAAAAGATTTGAAAACAAATGGATTTTAAATCAACATTTTATTGATATTTGAAAGAGAAATGCGAATTAAGGAATATGTTGATTTTTCTTTGGAAATGATTATTTCATTTAAAAATCGAAATCAAATGTCTGTTATTCGCCAAGTCCAAAATATTTCCTGTGGACTATTTCAAATGTTGAACTAAAATAAATTTGAAATAAAGCCACGCTGTAAAAATGGCGGATGAAGTGAAAAACGCGCAAGAAGAATCGCGCGACCTGGCCAAGCAACTGAAAACGGCTGAGTAAATTCGTGCACAGCTTAAATGAGGATGTGGACGCCATTAAAACTGGGAAAAAGTCTTATTTTAAACTCGTCATTTAACATACTTGTTGAATCGCACAAAAACCAGGAGGTGTCACGTTTTTGTGAACTGAGCTTATGCGAATTTGATAATGCATCATTGCTGTCAGTTAATGGAGAACGAAACCCTTCCATTAAGCAACACATTTTTACTTTGAAACTTTCCAAGCTCTGTTGGCAGCACTGGCGCCATAAGAAGAGGAAACAATTAAATTTACAACTCTATATAAACCTGCGAATGTCATTCATAACATACACGAATTTACAATCAAGTAATTCATACTATTTATTCAAGAGAGAAGAGTATTTTCCAGTTGTGAGGGAATTCGTCATTAGTTTAAGAAAGCTATTTTATTGTGTTGAGAGAAGCAAACTCAGAATCTGAAAACAGCAGCTTGGAACTGTCAAATTGCTGTGCTAAGAATTTACTACAGAGCCAGTTGAAAATCGTTTAGTGGCAGGCAAGGGAAGAAGTTTACTCTTTCTCCAAAATTCTAAGGGAAATTTCTTGCCAGGCAGTAAGCTCTTACCAAGCATGTCAACCTTTTTCCCTTCTTTGCTTTCAGTAGTTCATGTATTCAGATGTTATTCTATGTCTTGTCCTTTGGCTGAAAAGAACTGAGACTGAAAATTGATTAACTTAGAAGTGAATAAGAAGGAATTAAAGTTTGTCAGCATAAGATAAACAGTAAAATAGAATGTTTTATGCATGAACTCTTCTATTGGTTTTTGCTTTCATTAGAGTACGGTTTACACTAAGCAATGAAAGGAAAACTGCATAATTTGTATTCACTCCATATACGGAGTATATGCTTGTATTAAGTTACTAGATATTAGGAATGAATCGAGAGCATTTAATGAGTTACAAATTACAACTAGATACTAAATAACTTAGTCAAGTTATTGTAATCCCTAGGATGAGAGTATCATGTATAAGGGCGTTGGTTGTAGGATATTATTAAAATGTTCTCCATTCCCGAAGTTAGAATGTTGTAGGAAGTCTAGGGTACGGACTACCCCGATAGACCAACCTACGCGTAGAATAAGATAGCCTCAAGTCAAGTTGAACCTGGCTAGTGTAAGTGAAAAATGACCTACATTCTGCATTGAATGTGAACACTTTGGCCAAAGTAGTGTAAGGAACCATTTAGGTGTAGTACTACACTGTCAGATCACCGTGATCCCGAAATACATCCTAGTTCGAGAATTTCCAATTGCACGGAAGCTAGCTTTGTAGGATCACAGCACTATGTCCAGTTGGTAGTCGTTAAAGGTTACCCAACCAATCTCTTCTTCGAAGGGAGGGTCGTTCATTACAAAATGATCGTGCGAGGGACCACATTGTAAGTCCGTGGTTGGCGGAAAAGCGCCCGAGTGATGTTTCTCCTCCTCAACATCCGACTGATGATCCAAGACTTGATAGAACGAATTCCTGGACCTTCTTACTTCTATTGGTGCCAAAAGCCTACGGGCTATGTATGTATATTATTCTTCTTACTTGTAAATTCTTTTGGAATGAAATAATTGAAAGTTGCAAAAGATGTATCATGTATATGTTTTTGAAAAGAAAAATTTTATCATTATGGCATTGTTCTTACTTATTGTGGTTGAATTCTAAAGTTTTAAATTTATCGTACAAGTGTGTTCGTTACAAAAGGGTTGTGTTGTAAAGGAGTTTGCCTCAGTCAAACCCTAGTTTTCATGTTCCCACCTCCACAAACAGCAAATGATGATGGTAGAGAGTGCTTACCTTAAGTCACCCGAGTAGAGAAAAAAAAAACAATAATTGACTCTAATAAACAAATGATAATTGATATTGTTAACTTCGGTATGAAATTCCTATCAAAATGATGTCACAACATAAGTTGCCACAAGAAGATGATCGATGCATGATTGAATTGCGTTGATGACCTGCAAAACGTTAGTACACATAATACAATACATTGTTGTAGCTAACATCTAAAAGATAAATCACATATTGATGCAGGAGCATCTAGCAACCTAAAAAATGTAGGTTTTGGATTTTGATGTTAGGTGCCTTAATTGAGTTTATGAAGGTCGTAGACAACCATGGAAGACCATGGAGGGTCTCTTTTCATATTTTGTTTGCAATCCTAGGCTTGAAGTCTTGAAAAAAAGCATATTTTGCAAGTATAAGTACAAGAAGACATTAGGCTACATTAGGTTTTTGAAGGAAAAGCATGTATTTTCTAATGGTTATAGTTTTTGATATTCATTTATGCTAAATCAATGAGAATACACATTCAAAGAATCTGAGGGAGTAGTGCACATAAAACCATACATTAAAGACATATGAAAACATGTATAATAAACACATAATGGACCATGGAAGAATGAAGAATGGAATGGAATGGAAGAGATGGAATGGAATGGAATGGAATGGAATGGACTGGAAATGGAATGGAATGGACATGGAATGGAATGGAATGGAATGGACCGTAGCAACAACTCAAAACACACAACAAAGCATACATAGGACAAACACAATGCATACAAACAATACACATAGCACGCAAAAAATACATGCAGAAAACACATGAAATACATGAAGCACACACGTAAAATACACGAAGCACACACACGTAGAATACACATAGCACACACTCATAAAGAAAAGATAATGATCACACGGAATATAGAACATATAACAATAATTTTAGCACACAATAATCAGTGGAGTACACATCAAACCATACACAAAAATCATACATAAGATAAATACGATGCATACAAAGAATACACAAACCACGCAAAGAATACACAGAGTAAACACACGAAATACATGAAGCACACACAGAGTACACGAAGCACACACACTCAGAATACACTAGACAAACAACAAATACATGAACCAAACATGATACATACATAAAGCAAACATAACACACACATGGAACATAGAACATATAACAACAATGTTAGTACACGATAACTACTCAACATAGATTTGGAAAATACAGATAGAAGGGCACCTGCGCATAAATTTAGAGCCTAAATTGAAGGTGCAAGACTGCAGACGCCTTTGTCCAAAATTGAGAATTTTGAATGCCCTGAATAGGGTTATGAAGGTATAGGTCTGCTCTACACTTTTCTGCAACTTGTTGTTGACAAAAGTTTTGGAAGTAACCTACACACGCAAACATACAAGAAAGGGTTGTGTTGTATAGGAGTTTGCCTCAATGAAACCCTATTTTTTGTGTTCCCAACTACACAAACAGCAAATGATGATGGTAGAGAGTGCTTACCTTAAGTCGAGTAAAGGAAAAATAAATAATGATTGACTATAATAAACAAACAGTAATTGATAATGTTACCTTAGGTATGAAATTCCTATCGAAATGATGTCACAACATAAGTTACCACAAGAAGATGATTGAATTGTGTTGATGACCTGCAAAACATTAGTGCACATAATACAATAGATTGTTGTAGCTAACATGTAAAAGATAAATCACATATTGATGCAAGAGCATCTAGCAACATAAAAAATGTAAGTTTTGCATTTGGATGTTAGGTGTCTTAATTGAGTTTGTGATGGTCTTAGACATGCATGGAAGACCATGTAGGGTCTCTTTTCATATTTTGTTTGCAATCCTAGGTTTTTAGTCTTGAAAAAAAAGCAGACTTTCCAAGTTTAAGTGCAAGAAGACATTAGGCTACATTAGGTTTTTCAAGGAAAGGCATGTATTTTCGAATGGTTATTGTTTTTGATATTCATTCATGTTAAATCAATAAGAATGCACGCTCCAAGAAGCTATGGGAGCAAGATTTCATGAAATATACTTTTTTTGTCAATTTTCTGGAATTACAGTCTGAAAACAGCATTGTACGGCCTTGTATGGAGCCATATCAGGTTCTATAATTGGATGGGACTATAGAGAATTGTTTTAAGAATCCAATGCAATTGGTTTGGTGTGATTTCATTGTGTTTTGAGCAAGATATGGCCAAAATACTATCTGCAGTTCTATTACAGATCTAGGGTTTACAGCAAGCTTAAAAAATTCGTAACTTTTGTTTGCACCATCAAAAATTGATGAAACATAGTGAAATTCTTGTTTAGATTGCTGCCCATGTCCCCACCAAAGCAGAAGTCTTAATTTAATCATTTGTGTGATTTATGAAGGTCTGAGTGTGTTCTTAGTCACAAAGATCGTCAAAACCCTAGGTTTCTTTGAGGGCTTAAGCAAGAAACTTGTATCTTTGAGGTCACCCTAACAAGTGGGGTTTGAGACAACTTCAGTACAGTCTTTAGAATCTGAAAACCTTAATTTTTTTGCATTTGTTTATCATTCTGCATCACATATATCTTCATAATAAAAACATGATAGTGCCTAGTTATTCAAATCAAAGGGAATACTTGTTTATATATGAATTTCAATTGACTTTTTGCATATAGGCTAATCTCAGGTCATTTTGCAACGTTCAAAACCGACACTCACAATAATAATTATCATTATACAACAACTTTAGGACTAGGGCATCTTTGCCCTTGTCCGTGTGATTTTAACCCAATTTTTTCGGAACGTCAAATATTTTAACGTATTTCCAATCTGGTTTTAGCCACCAACTTACAAACTCATCAATGCACAATGTTAATACAAACACGATGCAGATATATCGCACGCAAGAAAAGGCAAGATTCAATAATAAATAAGCCATACAATGAGCAATCAATGGAGAGCAAATAAAACCATACACAAAAGCATACATAAGACAAAAACAATACATACAAAGAATCCACAAAGCATGCAAGGAATAATAGCAGCAAACACACGAAATACATCACGTACAAAGGCAAAATACACAAAGCACACAAGAGCAAAATACACTAGACAAACAAGGAATACATGGAGCTAACATGATACACGTATAAAGCAAACATAAGACACATATGGAGTATATCTAACATATAACAACAATGTTAGTACACAATAATCATTATAGTACACCTAAAACCATAAACAAAAGCATACATGGACAAACATGATGCATACAAAGAATACACAAAGCACACAAAAAATACATGCAAAAAACACACGAAATACATAAGACACACATACAATACACGAAGCACACACACGCAAAATACACATAGCACACACACATAAAGCAAAGATAACGATCACATCGAATATAGGACATATAACAACAATTTTAGCACACAATAATCAATGGACTATACATCAAATCATACACAAAAAACATACATAACCCAAACACGATGCATACAAAGAATACACAAAGCACGCAAAGAATACACACAGCAAACACACGAAAAACATGAACAACACATGAAGAATACACGAAGCACACACGCGCACAATACACTAGAAAAACAAGGAATACATCAACCAAAGATGATACACACATAAAGCAAACATAACACACACATAAAACATAAAACATATAACAACAATGTTAGTACACAATAAATATTCGACATAGATCTGGAAAAGGCAGATAGAAGGGCACCTGGGCATAAAGTTGGAGCCTAAATTGAAGGGTCAAGATTGCGGACACCCTTGTCCAAAATTGAGAATTTTTGAATGCTTGAAATAGGGTTATGAAGGAACAAGACTGCTCTACACTTTTCTGCAACTTGTTGTTGACGAAAGTTTTGGAAGTAACCTACACACGCTAAAATACAATAAAATGTTGTGTTGTATAGGAGTTTGCCTCAATCAGACCCTAGTTTTTGTGTTCCCACTTCCACAAACAGCAAATAATGATGGTAGAGAGTGTTTACCTTAAGTCGAGTAGAGGAAAAATAAACAATAATTCACTGTAATAAACAAATGATAATTGATAATGTTACCTTTGGTATGAAACTCCCATCGAAGTGATGTCACACCATAAGTTGTCACAAGAAGTTGATCAATGGATGATTGAATTGACTTGATGACCTGCAAAACGTTAGTACAAATAATACAATAGATTGTTGTAGGTAACATGTAAAACATAAATCACATATTGATGCAA
>VDFB02075084.1:0-29020 GCA_007258455.2 Sequoia sempervirens
AGGATGTGTCCTTCCTAGAAACAAACATCATCACAACAACCAACCGGTATCTTATTCAGGATGAGTCCTTTCTGAATACTAATATCGGAAAAACAATCTATGTCTTATATAGGATGAGTCCATCCTGCATAATCGACAAGGTCAAACAATCAAACATAGCCTTACACAAGTTATCACATCAACGACATCTGACTCAACGTCTTATATGATACATGTCTTTTTGAAACCAGGCTTTGTCATGCCTTATACAGAGTCATAACATCGAAACTAGACTCATAGTCTTATCTAGTATGTGTATTTCCTAAAATCAGGCTCTATCAATCAATCCTTTTATCAATCAAAATGAATCAAACAAATAGATCAAGTTTTGGCAAATACTTCACTGGCTTATTTATCTTATCATTTATCTTGAATTGATGACTAGGGATTATGTTACTAGCTTTCTCAAGGATGTTCCATGAAGGATTTAAAGAAGCAACGATGTATCAAAATTCTATTTTCTTTGACTATTGTCTGTCGCCTGTCTTTTAACTTTGATTTTTGAGTCATGTTACTAGTTTCCTCAAGGATGTCCCATGAAGGATTTAGAGGAGCAATGATGTCTCATGACCCGTCTTTTACTTTGTTTGCTGTCTATGGTTTGTCCTGACAAAAAGACTGGGGCAACTTGTGCCCTTAGTATGAGTTAATGATAATTCTTGTCTGTGACTATCTGTTATTAGCAAGTGGATGACCTTGCACACCTTGATTTATGTCATATCGTGGTGTTTTTCTCCATTTGTATTAGTCCCGCCCAATGATGATAAAGTGCAATACCTTTTGTGATACAACGAAACATCGAAGATTCTTAATACTAACATCTATCATATCTCTTTCGTTATTTCTCAGTCTTTCTTTCCGCACTAACAGTTCTTTCTTGCATTATGACAGAGTCCTGTGACACACAACAATACAAGTCATCCTGCATACACATACATGTTAGAAAAATGCATACATCTAGGCATTTATCATATTTAGGAAATCATGACATAATGGACATTCATCATCATACAATATATATCATAAGCATTCCATGTACAAAATAAATGTAAATACATGCATCACATTACATTTGTATAGCATCACATGTAGCATGCATCATACATATAACATCATATAGCATCTATAATTATAAATTGCATGCATCATATAGCATCAACATTATATTATTAGCTGCATAAACATCATACAATAAATATGATCATCCATCACATAGGCATATCATATAAACATCACATGTATAAATAAAGACTGCATAATCACTACATAGAAATGCATATCATGAGAATCACCGCCAAAATCATATATATATATATCTCGCTCAACAGTGTACATCACAATGTCATAATGTATCAATAATACATGGAAGCCCGCTGGCTATAGGATCATAATACAATGTCTTGATGCATCTCAAGATGTATCCCTATCCCGAACTACCACTGCTATCATGCCTAGAGTGTGTGGAGGAATGATGATGGGAACCCGACGACCTGTGAGCTAAGGGAGGTCTGTCATACAGACCTGCTCTGCGTGGCTGCTCCACACCCTCTGTGCTAACTGTTCGTGTATGAGTCACGGTCGGTGACCTACTGCTACGTGCCTGCGAGTAACTGGGAGCCCGTCTCTCTGGCGGAACCTCTACCTCATAAAGATCATGATAATATATCTCTCTCTCCCCAGCTCTGACTAGCTCTTTGGCAAAGGCAACTGATGGCCCAGTACATAAGGCTCTGAGCTCTGAGAATCTCTGCTCTATCTCCTGTCGCCGAGCTATAGCCTGATCTCTATCCATGATGGCTTTGTCCCTCTCTATCTGGAATGCATCCCTCTCTGACATCAGGACTCGCATCTGCTCCTCTAGGGATGCAACCTTGGCTCATAATGTAGCAGTATCAGAATCTACTACCCCTGTCTCATCTTGTCTGCCCCTCACTCTCCCATCCTCTTCCTCATCTAACTCCTCTAGGATCTAATCCTGAATCTCTCTCTCATGATCATCATCCTCCTCATCATCCTCCTGGTAGGCACCCAACAAACCCAAGGCATCAATCTCTGCCTCCTCTCTGCCTACCTCCTCGATACCTACCTCCTCTACTGGGATGTCTGGAATAGCCGCCTCCATAGGTTGCACCTCCTCTCCCCCTATCGTAGCATCCACCTCCTCTCCTCCTCTACCAATGTCTGGTATGGCCACATCCTCATCTCCTCGTCCCTCCTCACGGATTGATGACAATGGTGGCCCTCGTCCCCTCTGACCACGTCTCCCTCTCCTGCCCCCACATCATCCACCCCAACCATCATCTCCTCCATCACCATGGCCTCCTCTGTCTCCCCGACCTCTACCTTTGCCACGCCTACCTCGTGGACCTGTCCCTCACCGCTCTACCGGTGCTGGCTGCTCTGGATCTATCAGTGGAATCAGTCTATGTACTGCCCACCACTAATCATACTCCTCTGTGGTCCCTGGATCTGCTGGACCATCCCTCCATCCCCATGGAACTGCCTGTAGTGCATCGATGTCGGCCTCTGCTATGGCAACAAAAATATTTGGACCCCATAGAGGAACCTCTCGCGATGATCTCGCAAACTCTGCCCATCCTCTAGGCACATCCTACACCTCTCCAAACTGCCGCAGGACATGATCTGGTAACTGACGCTCTATAATGTGGACATGCGACACTGTCCACCCAAACAAGAACTGTACCTATCAGAAAAATAGAAAATGCTCATCCTCGTCTAACCAATCGGTGCAACCCAAGTATGGTCTCCATGTAAACTGCACCATAGTGTCTATGGCATGTCTGAAATAACTCGTATCCTCCTTTGCTGGGATATCTGGAATAGCCGCCTCCATAGGCTGCACCTCCTCTCCCCCTATCGCAGCATCCACCTCCGCTCCTCCTCTACCAATGTCTGGTATGGCCACATCCTCATCTCCTCGTCCCTCCTCACAGATCGATGACAATGGTGGCCCTCATTCCCTGTGACCATGTCTCCCTCTCCTGCCCCCATGTCGTCCACCTCAGCCATCATCTCCTCCATCACCATAGCCTCCTCTGTCTCCCTGACCTCTACCTCTGCCACGCCTACCTTGTGGACCTGTCCCTCACCGCTCTACCGGTGCTGGTTACTCTGGATCTATCAGCGAAATCGGTCTGTGTACTGTCCACCACTGATCATAATCCTCTGTGGTCCCTGGATCTGCTGGACCATCCCTCCATCCCCATGGAACTACCTATAGTGCATCGATGTCAGCCTCTGCTGTGGCAACAAGAATCTTTGGACCCCATAGGGGGACCTCTCGCGATGATCTCGCAAACTCTGCCCGTCCCCTAGGCACATCCTGCACCTCTCCAAACTGCCGTAGGACACGATCTGGTAACTGACGCTCTATAATGTGGACATGCGACACTGTCTGCCCAAACAAGAACTATACTTGTCAGCAAAATGACAAATGCTCATCCTCGTCTAACCAATCGGTGCAACCCAAGTATGGTCTCCATGTAAACTACACCATAGTGTCTATGGCATTTCTGAAATAACCCGTATCTCCTATATGGTGCTGAGTGTTAGCCCCCACATAGAGGAAGGCATAAGGAGCTCCGTGTGGAAGATCAACTATCACTGGTGGCCAAAAAATGGCGATGTGTTCCCACGCCCATACCATCAGAAGCGTGGTACCACAACTCATAAACTGTACCTCTCAGTAGGCAATATCATGCAAATGAAAGTATAACATCCCGAGCAGACATGAACCCCAAGCATACACTACTCGACGCTCTAGCATGCCTACTAGCATTTCCACCCACCCCACGGGAAAACTATGACCTCGACGGTCAGGAAGTACTATGTCGCTTATCAATGTACACAATAGACAGTCTAGCTGCCTATACCTCTAAGCCAACACACGCCACCTAATCTCATAGTCGTCAAATTCTAACTGCCTAATGTTCACATGTGGGTAGTATCTGTACATCTTGGTTGCACCCCTCTGGGTATCATACGTCACCCGTGTACCTCTAATAGGAAGTCTGAGGATCCTGTAGACATCCTCTAAGGTAACAGTGGCCTCTCTAGTCGGTAGGTGGAAAGACGATGTCTCCGAGTGCCACCACTCACATAAAGCTGCCAATAATCCCCGATTCACCCGAATTTGGGGCATGTCTATCACATTAAGTAGACTTAGGTGCCATAGGATCCGTCGCTCTATTGGCCGCAAACTATCTCTGAATCGAAATGTTGTCGGTCTTGACTCCCGTGTATATATTGTGTCTAACACAACCTGCAATGGCATTATACATGCCTCATGTCAGCATCAATCATCTATTCTAGGGCAAACTGACTATACTAACTACAATTCAAATGCGTCGTTATTTTTCACATGCGTCATTAATTTTCACATGCATCACTTTTTAACATATGCGGTGCATAAAATTCGTATGAGTCGTTATTTTTCAAATGCGGCTAATTATATCACAAGTGCGTCACACTAAATCAATTGTGTTGAAATAAATAAGATTGCGTTGAGGCATATTCAAATGCGTTTCATACTAATCAAATGCGTTTCATAATAAATAATTGCGGCTATTCTAAATGCACATGCGATGCAAATTATCAAATGAGGTTTATTAACCTACAAATGCGTTGAACCACAGACAACCTATGCAAAATAGTTAACATGAAATTGCAAATGCGGTTTTTCGCATGCAAATGCGTCGTTTGCGCACACAAATGCGGTGTTTTATTAAAATGACACATATGTAAAAATTGAATTAAATGCATAAAATTACGTGCAAATGAAAAATTTCAAAAGACAAGTTTGAGGTACATACCGGGGGGTCTACGTCAACAGGTCTCTGGAAGGTCCGGATCCTATACGCTCGATGGTGGGTGTTCGGAACAGGGGACATTGTCGCTGGGAGTGCAAAGCAAATTCTCCAAATTCCAAAGCTGAGTGGGTGAAAATGACTTGGTTTTTACCCCAATTCCTATATATACCTAAGGTTTAGGTGGCATTCTTTTCTACTAGCCACGTCAACTTCCATTTTCAGTCAACCCGTACCCATCTATAACATTTCCAAACTCAATTCCGTCAACGCCACTGCATTTCTGGCTATCCAATGGACTAATCAGGATCATTTCCAAATTTTCTGAACTTTTTTGGCAATTTGTCAATTTTCCCGAGGGGGCATACCTTCACCTATTTTACACTGGGGCATTACTGGGGCATATTTCTTATCGATTTTCTTTGACACAACGCCGAAATGACATTGTATCAAAGAGGGGCAAATGTAGACACCGAAATATGGTTTAAGCCTATGACTTCAATATTCTGCGTAATTCCTATTCTTCTATTAATTAAATAGTCTTAATTATTTAATTAATTCACCTTAACATTAATTCTTCTATTGATTAAATAATCTTAATTATTTAATTAATTCTTCTGTTATTTCTTCTATTAATTAAATAATCATAATTATTTAATTAATTCACACTTTTCTTTATTCTATCTGATTAATTAAATAAACGCTTTTTATTTAATTATGTTACTAATTAACTTTATCTTTCAATTATAATTCATTTAAATCCCTTTATCACTTAAATAAATAAATATTTATTTAATTATTCTTCAAATATCAAATCTTGAATTAAATGAATTATTTAATTCATGAATTCTATTTTAACTCATTCCTCTATATTTAGATAATTGTGTGAGTTATCTAAGTATTCACGTTGACTCGACTCGACATCTATTTTAATCGCTCAGTTAACTTTTGATTTAATTTCTGAGTGGCGTTCTCGAGTAATCTCTTCGTCAAATCATTCAATTGTCCAGTTCTAACTCATTTGCGTGCACATGCATATTAATTAAATATTCCTATTTAATTAATTAAACCTTGTGCATGCATTCGAACAGAGAGTTGCTTTAATCAATCTTTATCTTTGTCATGCAAAGATAATTTTTCTGTTTTCGAATACCGAACTCAAAGATTAAATCATTTATTTAATCTTTAATTCTATTTCTAATTTGTATCACTTGTGTCACTACTGACAATTATCAGAATGCATGTCTAATCAGTCAATCTCAACCGTCTGTTGATCTTTCAATCCTAGCCTGTCATTCGAATAATCAATTTTCTATAAATTGATCTGTCATTCTTCATTCCAATCTCTCTCTTGAAAACTTGCAAAATCTTATGACTTTTGAGAGCACTTATCTTGAATCTTCAATGTTTTGCTAAATCACTATCTTAGGCTATACTTGCATGAACTTACGAAAAATCTGAGGGCAATTATACTACAGTAGCAAAATGGAGAAGGGCAATCAAGATGAATCATGGAAATATGTTTGAAATTGGTGAGATTGTTCAAGTTTTAATTACGTTTTGACTTCCTTTGTTCTTTGTTGCTTAACATTAGATTTGCATTTAGGTTTGTATTGCATGTTTTCTCTTAATCTTTGTCTTGTGCATTTTCTTGGTGTTATAGTAAGGCCTAACAGACATAATATAAGACATAGGCATTATATGCTCCAAATTCAAATAGAATTCTTGGCCTTAGGTGATGCCAATGAGGGGGAGTGTGCATGTCAATTCCATCACCTAATGGCTAAATCCTAGATGTATAAGTCCTATCGGCATATATTAAAGTTATTATCTTTATAAATCTTCCACTTATAAAAGAATTGTATTAAGTCCTATAGGAAATATGTAATGAATCTGGGGTGAGGTTTATTTGAGGAGACCCAAGCCCCAATAAAAGTATTTATAATACCTCATATATAGCATCATTTTTAAAACACCAGGATTATAAATTATGAAAAGATGACTTTCATGTATTTTGGAATACATGACTTTCATTTTGGTATATATTTGTGTCCCTTTTTATCACTATCAAAGAAGACCTACGTTATTGGGGTACTTCATTTTCTCTTTTATGGAAATTTCCATGTGATGCCCCCTGTCAACATTAAGGGGGAGTGTTAGAACATAATGTTATTAGGGTTCATATTCTTATAGCATTTATATATTGTTCTAATATAAGGTTATAAAACCTTATATATTATATGCTTGTTAATCTTATCCCATTTGAAATAATTATAGTCTAAATAATTAGATTATTGATTATTTATGAATGGGGGTTGTTGAATAAGTGTGACTAATAACCTTTCAATTATTATGTCACCATTCCTCCTATATTTAAGGAGGTTCTCTCTCATTTGAGAGATGACGAATTTTGAGATTTTATAGTGAATTTTATCACTATGCACATGAGGTATTATTGGCCATCTGGAAGTATGGAGAAGTATTCCCCATGTTTGTTCTATGTTATGTAATAGACTATTATTGTACAAGTGTTTTAATAAAATGGTGCTTTATGGGGTTTTTTTATCTAAAAGGTTTTTCCCCATGTATATCTTATGTAATGTGTAAAATCTATGCTTGTATTATTCTCATTTAATTTATGTTATATCTTGTTTATAATGATTAGTATCCTAAGATCCTAATTTCTAATAGTGTGATACCCTCTAATAGAGTGCAACAATTGGACACCCAACACAACATCAATCTCTCCTATTCCTACCAAAAATCATCACAAAGCTCATCATCACCCAAAGTCATTTTGAGTTGTCAAACTACATGAGTACAGGGTATCTAGTAAAATCATCAACAATAGTAAGATTGAAACCTTCAAAATATTCTATCTTCAATCCTCTTTTGGAAACATAACCCTCATCTATAAATTTATGGGTTGCTACACTATCAATGAGAATAGTTGTTCTCTAACCAGCTATAACTCCCCATACTCTAAAAGGATGGTATCTAGGTGCTCTAGATAGTGCTACTATAGTGAGTCCCTTACCAGACTCTTTTTCTTCTTTTGAATCTACTTCTTCTTTGGTGTCATGGAAATATTCATTATCATATGTATCTAAATCTGAAACAACCTAAATAAAATGCACTTGTCCCTTACCCAAACATCTATGTCCTGGAACCTATGGTTCCTTGCAAGAAAAACAAAGTTTCTTCCTTCAAAGCTCATATTTTATCACTTCATTCACTTTCTTACCAGCTATGTCTGGCACATTCTTGGGTGGAGGAGTTGGAGAAGCCTTTTCTTGTAAATCCCCTTTATGTTTCCATGAATTTGATGGCTTGGATTGATGAAAAAATGATTTCTTAGGCATAGAAACTTCAAGTTGTAGGCTCCTTTTGATTGCTTCCTACAAGGTGGTAGATGTGAATGCCTTAAGTAGACCCTTAATAGGTTATTCAGGACCCTAAAGAAAGAGGTATATAATCCTCTTTTCATACATGTTTGGCACCATAGCAACAAACTTTTGAAAATTCTCAACATGTTCATTAATAGAATGTGTTTGCGTTAAGCTAGTCAACTCTTTAAAATACTCCTCTTCATCCTTGAGTTTGAATCTATCTATCAATCGTTGATTGGAATCATCAAAATAATTTACCTAGCCATGGCCTTAAGTGATCATACCATGGTACCACCAGTCATAAGTAGCTCCCTTGAGATGTATAGTTGCATATTGTATGGCATCTTGCTCCTTCATGGGACTGAGTGTGAAATAGGTATGTAATTTTTGTAACCATTCTCTAGTTGAGATCTTGTTTGTTCCATCAAAACTAGGAGCTGAAAGTTTGTTCCATTCTCTAGTTGAGATCTTGTTTGTTCCATTCTCTAGTGGACCATTCAATATCATGAGAGATGGGTTCTTCTTGAACCACTACTCATGAAACATGGGTCAATGAGTTTGACTCGAAACTACACGGTTGAATCCTGATAGCAATATCATAAGCTGAAAGTTTGTTTATTTTTCTCTTGAGTTCCTTCCCACTAGAACCTTGATGATGTCTATAACCCCTTACTGTCATCATGCTTTGCATCTGAGTGACATAATCATTGTAAAGGACTAAATTTGTGAATCCTTCATCTTGATTACCATAGGATACTCAAATGGATGTTAGCTCTCTTACCAATTATTCCATGGGATTGGAAGGAGGATTAGATGTATTAGGATCACCTTCAGGTAGGAAAATTTACTTGGTGGTTTTAATAATTCTTTATTGAACCTCTAAAGAACTCTCTCTCCTTCAATGACACCAAATTTTGGAGCTTCTCTGCTAGCAACCTCACCGCTTTTGTCTCTACAAGACTATCAATAGTTTGTTTATAAATCCCCTATAGATCTTGAAGGAATATTCTATGCATTCCATCTGCATCATCCATCTCTATACTCTTTGGATTATCAATGTCAATCTTTCCTAATAGAGGGTTATTAGAAAGCTCTTTATTTTTCTCCTGTTGCAAATACATGTTTTCCCTTTCACTTAGCTACATAAATATTAACAAACCCTCAAGCTAGCGAGATCATAGCTCTGATACCAATGTAATATCCCTCAATAAAATATCAATCTCAAATATGAAAATATCTATTTCAATCAAACTTAAAAGAGAGCAAATAGGATGCCAAAATGAACACCAGATTACACAAAACAAAAATTGGATATGGAGCAACTGAAATCAAATGATTTATTTCAGATATTATCATGGAATTACATCATTTTTTCTATCATATACATCAGATAATTGTAGTGAATGTAAGTACAATATAATACAAAAAAAAGATATCTCTAAACAAAACCTCAAATACCCATAAAAACTATTGCCAAAACCACACAAACTCTCTCCAAACTTCATACAAAGTTTTGAACAGAAACTTGTACATATATGAATACTGGAATAACATCAAAATATGTTTCTCACAACAAAAATACAATCTAAAACTCATAAATATACATTATGCAATCCAACACTGAATCAACTCCCACAATCAAAATGGAATGAGAACACAACAAAAAGATTTCAACAAATTGGGAATCCCTTAATTAAATTGCTCTTGGAGACCCTCAAAACCACTATCTTTGAGCCTCAACCCCCCTAGTTTATTAGCCCCAGAGATTCATTCTTCATTGGTTTATCAACCTCTTAAGAATTGTCACAACCTGTGAGAGAAACAATACATAGAATGAATGCCAACTTGGAAAACAAGAAATAATATACTAAAACCACTACCAACACCAATTTGGGTGCTCAAATCCCACACCCAAGGGAGGGAATCTTGAATTTGAAAGATTATAACTCCCACTGATAAAAATAGGTCGCCATAAAAATTGTAACCCTCGCTGCTAAGAGGAGAATCGCCAAATTTGACTATTAACAAGAACCACTAGAAACCACATCCAACTCAAACCCAAAAAGATATTTATAAATATTAATAAATTTTTCCTCCAAAATGAATTAATTTATTTAAATTTAAAAAATTAGATTTTTTGCTTCATCCTTTGATCAAGACTTACTATTGAACATTTTGTTTTAGAAAGGGGACATGACAAACAAGAGATAGAGAAAAGAGAAAAATGCATATATTGTAATTGTTATAGCAAATGGTCAAGGAGTCATAAGTGAGTAGTGAGAAAAATAATGAGTTTGAAGAAGAGGGAGAAGTACCTAAAAAAAATCAAACATAAAACTTAACAATGAGGGTTCCAAGAAAAAAGAAAAAACTAATATCTCCCTACATGCATTGAATGGAACAAATGCACCACCAACACTCAAAGTAATTGGTAATACAAAAAAGAAAAATGTGAAAGTGTTATTTGATACTGGTAGTACACATAATTTTATTGATAGAAGATTAACTAATGAGCTCAATTATTGTGTTTATCTCATCTCTAATTTTCAAGTCATGATAGCTAATGGGAAACAACTACCTTGTTCTGATAAATATCATCATATGAAACTCTCAATGGGAAATTATCAACTAGAATTAGAAATGTTTATTATCCCTATTAGGGGAGTGGATGTAGTTTTGGATGTGCAATGGTTTAAGCAATTAGGAACAATATCTTTCAATTTTCAAGACTTATCCATCACTTTTAGGATACATGAGAAAATGTATGAACTTCTAGGAATAAAATCACCACCAAGTGAAATCATTAACTCTCATAAGATGGAGAAATTACTCAAGTTTTTTTTTATGATATAGTGGGGAAATTAAATTTTATAGATGTATGAGATATGATAACTCAAAATCAACCAAACATTCAAGAGATTATTCAACACCATCAACAAGTATTTCAAAAATCCAAGGTTGTACCACTAATTGGAGACCATAATCATGACATTAAATTAATACCGCAAAGTATTGTTCATCCCAACAAAAGATCCTATTTATCCCCTATGCTTATTCTTAACAAAAAGGATGATCCATGGAGAATGTGTTCATATTACAAAAAACTAAACAAAATCACTCATAAAGATAAGTTTCATATACTTACTGTTAATGAATTGAAAGAAAATAAAACCTATGCAAAACAATCTAAATGTGTCTTTAGGGTGAAACAAGTAGAATACTCAAGAAATTTGGTGTCACTTATAGGTGTTAAGATGGACCCTAAGAAGAGAGGATTTTTGGGTCTAATAAGATACTATAGAAGATTTTTTCATACCTATTATATTATAAAGAAAATTTTATTTTGGGAAGGTGTTAAAGTGAATATCCAAAAATTTATGGTAGAATGCTTGATATGACAACAAAATAAAAGAGAAATATTAAAGACTTTAGGCCTCTTACAAATATTAGGCATTCCAATACAACAATGAACAAAACTATTAAAAGACTTGATTATGGGGCTGCCAAAGACAAATAATATTCATGTAATTTGGCTTGTTGTGGATAGACTAACTAAGAATGAATATTTTTTAGACACTCATCTATTTTCTACTAATATAATGGAAAAACTATTCATACAAAATATACAAAAACTTCATGGAATTTTCAAAATCAAATTGTAAAATAGAGCCACCTCAAAATTACTAATCAAGTGAAAGAATTTGCCTATTGAAGATGCAACATGGAATGATAAACAATTCATATGAAAGATTTTAAAGTTGCTAAGCATTGAGGTCAATTCTTTTTTGAAGGGGAAGAGAATGTTATGGTTCTAATATTATATGTTCCTAAGTATATATTATATATATCTAATTATAATAAGGATAAACACTTGTAGCATGCTTAACCCTAATATAAATATTAGTTAGTACACTAATACCTCTTAATTAGGATAAAGGGGTATGCCCCAACATAGTTTATCTTATAAATAAGAGAATTCTCTTGCATATGATCATATCATCAATAAATATTAGGTAGTAAATTAATACCTCTTAATTAGGATGAAGGGGTATGTTTCTACATAGTTTAGCTTATAAATAAAGAATAGAACTCTTCCCATATCATCATACATCATCAAATATTGAATTCATATCATATTATCTGATTATTTGAAGTAACCCCCTCAAAGTCATCTGCTATATTTCTAAATTTTTACAAATATTTCCAAAAAATATCATGACAATCTCATCTCCATCTCTCTCCCTCTATATCTCTATCTCCTTACCTCTCTCTCTCTCTCTCTCTCATTCTTCCCCCCTCTATATATCCCTCTTTCTATCCCTACCTTTCCCTCACTCTCCCTCTCCCCCTATTGCACACATAAGCTTAGGGTATGTGTAGGATCATCATAGAAAAAATAAGCCCATAAGTGGCAAAAAAATCATAAAAATTAGAGTTAGGCAACTTGACGTAAAAATTTGAATAAGTTATCTATATTATTTCAAAAATATGTAAGAATAGAATCTATAGAAATTGAATGTAGTTTTTAAACTACTAGGTTTATTTAAAAAAATAAATCTATTTGGTGAAAATTTAAAATTTCAATGCAGTAGTACTTAAATTTTAGGGAAAAAATAAGTAGTAGGTGTCTGTCTGACCACTCTAACCACAATAAAATGATAATATTTTTTCATAAGATTTTAGATATAAGTAGAAGACTCATGTCCCGATGTGATACATAATTGTTTGTAATTTTTTTCCAAGTAAATAATTAATTATGAATTTTTTATTACAACTTTTAAAAAATATAAAAAACTCATATGTCTGACCACCTTAACTTGGTCAAAAATTCATGAAATTCATATATATTTTTTTTAATCCTATGGTATGCGAAACATAGAATGTGACACATGTTTTGGATTCAAAAAATGTGATATAATTTGAAAGCTATAGATGTTTTTCAATCAATATACCAATAAAGAATTTAGTCATAATTCTAATAGAAAATGAATAATAATTACTTATTAAATTCAAAGTAAAACATAATTTATATTGGTAGAAAGCTGATAATCTCCTTAAAAAACCCTTTTTATTTTATCAATTTTGGGTCAAAAAAAAGTTGGCAACCACATACCCATCATATTTCCACTTTTTTGTCCATCATGATCCTGCACATACCCCTATTTGTGATGGACCCAGATTATCTTCTTGATTCAAATTTTTTGTTTCAATAATGTTTGGATCCCTATAAATGGATGCATAGTTGATGTGAAGCTATCACTTCTCCATTGATACCTTTGTCGCAACACATTATGGTGTCCCCTAATAGTGACATTCACTAGGCAATGTGTATACAAAAGATGTGAAAGATCTACTCCATCTCCATCTTCATATGCATCTCTATCTTCCTCTCTATGTCTCTCCCATATTTCTATCTCCTTACCTCTCCCTGCATCTCTCTCCCCCCTATATCTTTCCCATTGTATCTATCTCTCCATCTCTCCCTATTTCTATCCATATCTCTCAGTCTCTCTCTCCCTCTCTCCCTATCACTACCTCTTTCTATATCTTTTTGCTTTGCCTCTATCCTCTCTATTTCTCTCCCTCACTCCCTATCTATTTATCTCACTCACTCACTCACTCACACACACACACACTTTGTTCTCCATCTGTATATTTCTTTATCTCTCTCACACACACACTCCTTGTTTCTCCCTCTCCATCTCTATCTTTATCTTTCTCTCTCCTCCCTCCTCTCCCTCTCTATTACTTGTCTCTCTCTCTCTACCTCTACCTCTCCCTTCCCATATATCTCTCTTTCTCTTCCCATATATCTATCTCCCCCTCTTTCTCTCTCCCTATATCTCCCCTATTTCTCTCTCCCTCTCTATTTGTTTATATCTAATTCTCTTTGTTTATTTCTGCCTCTATCTCCCTCTCCCACTCCCTCTATATCTCCTTATATCTTTATCTCTCTATCACTATATTTCACCATCTATATCTCTCCCTCTCCCTCTTTCTCTCTCCCTATATCTCCCCTATTTCTCTCTCCCTCTCTCCATCTCTATTTGTTTATATCTAATTCTCTTTGTTTATCTCTGTCTCTATCTCCTCCTCCCACTCCCTCTATATCTCCTTATATCTCTATCTCTCTATCACTATATTTCACCATATATATCTCTCCTTCTCCCTCTTTCTCTATATCTCTATCTCCCTATCCCTCTTCCTTTATATATCTCTATCTCTTCCTCTCTGTCTCCTTATCTTTCTCTATCTTTATCTCTCCATCTAGGTCTATCTCAATCTCTATCTATTTGTCTCCCTATTCCCCTCTCGCTCTATCTTCATCTCTACATTTATCTTCCTCCCTTCCTCTCTATCTTTAGACGTCTCCCTCTCTCTATCCATCAATCTCTATCCATCCATCTCTCTCCATGTCTATTTCCCTCTCCCTCTTCCTAGGCCTCTATATTTATATCTATTTGCCTCTCTATCTCTATCTCTCCATATTTCTTCTTCCATTTCTCCCCTATCTCTATCTCATTATCTCTCCATCTCTCTCTCTCTCTGCCCCTATAGCTCTCACCTCTCTCTATATTACTTCCTATATCTTTATCTTCTCTCTATCTCATTCTCTCCCTCTCTATATATTCATCTCTTTCATATGTCTCGCTCGTCTTTACATCTCCCTCTCTTTCATCTCTCTATCTCCTTACCCTCTCTCACACTCTTCCCACTCTATCGATGAAGCGAGCGGTCCATTATACTATTTGTTAAACTCCGTAGCTGCATCTTATAATCAATCAGATAGCGTGATCTGAAACCCTAGCCTTAAAATTCTTCTTCCACTGTTCTTATCCATAAGCATTGTTTAGTTTTTCATGGACTGTAGAACATTCCATCAATACTTGGAATTTAACAATATAGTGTATGAAGTGTTTAACCATTTCCTTCTGCGAACCGTCTGCTTGCTCTAATTTTCCGGCTGTTCTGTATTTCTGTGGTTTCCACAATTTTTACTTATTACTCAGTTTTAACCGATCAGAGTGTGGCTTGCATGGTTCATTTTTTAATCATTCTGAAACTTTTGTGTATTCCACATTAATCTATTCACTTCTCTTACTTTTTCTGCATAATACTTAGGCGTGGATGGTTCATTTTTTAATCTTTCTGAAACTTGTGTGTTCGACATCAATCTATTCAATTATCTTACTTTTTCAACATAATACTGAAAACACTCGCTCCTTTCTTTTCTAAGAGTAAAAGGAAGGCCTATGAAAAATCTTTTGGCATTTGAGATCTAGATACACAATTATTTTACAATCCAGTCCATATTTGTTTTTTAGAATGCTTCCGAATGTAATTGCGAGAGTTTTTGAACTGGAAAAAGTGGTTTGAATGAAGCACTTTGACATTAGCATATGGGTATTTCATTTGCTTTTTGTACAGGCCACTATATATAACCAAAGTCAAAAGTACACCCAAAAATGCTTCTCCAGCTTTTGGCTCATAAACAGTTTACTTCAGGCTTAGGTGATTTAGTTGAACCATAACATAAAAAAAATCAGATGCAGACATAATGAGAAAAACATGTCATTCAAATGAATGCCATACATGATATGATAATAATACTAATAAACATCATAGATTATATATTAAGACAATAACATGACATGCTACACCCTTTCTTGTACATACAAAGCACCCTGTAAATAACAGAAAAATGCACGGATTGTTTCGTAATTCAAGCAAGACAGAGTCTGCCACTAACACCGGAGGGCTGGGGCATTCTTAGTGTTCCTTTCCAACTCTGTTGCTCCTTAGTCTCAATTGTCCTGCTCTGGCCTTCGTCGTTCTTTTCCCTTTGCCAAGCTTACTCTCCAAACGTTTTATTTTGTCGTTAAGCTGAGCAATTGTTGACATTTGCAGCTTCTCAGCTTCCACCAGTTTTTCTACAATTTCCTTAAGTTTCTCATTTTCTTCCTCCCACTTATCATGATCTTGGTTTCTTTCAGATTTAGAAATGTTAGGTTCTGAGTAGTGGATGTTTTCAGAATGCACAAGATCATGTTTATTGAATGAGTTATCCATTACAAGTGTACCTACGATGTCAGCTGGCACAGATTCTATGTCATCAGTCGCTCTGCTGCATTTGGAGACATGTTTCCCCATTTTGGAGGTGGAGATCATTTTTGATGTTGCTCATAGCAGAAAATTCATCTCCTGTTATCAGAGCCTCGGTGGCTTTCTCAACGACTGAATTATCTGATCCTTTGGCCATGTCAGCTGCAAAATCTCCCTCTCCTCGCATATTTTCTGCCATATTTAAAGCCTTCTCCTTTTTGTTCAAATTGGTTTCATCAAGACCATCAGACTGTGAAACAGAGAGGCTATCAGAAACCACCTGAGAGGAAGCCTCGATAATGAATTCCTCATTGCTGTCTCCAGCAGTCTTCTCTGGAAGAGCATCTTCTAGTTCACTACTTCCGTATTTATCCGATTGAAAGCCAGATACCTCAACCTTCTCGGTGTTGATTTGGTTTTCGGGTGCTGCCTCCAGCTCAAAGGGCATCACTTCTCCTTCTTGGTCCAGAGAGATATTTTTATCTGAAACAGTTCCATTCTCATCCAAGATGTTTGAATTGTCAAGACATATTTCTTTTTCTACAAGAGACACAGCTGAGTCAGGCTCCTTGAGGTTATTAGGTTCTGATTTCTCCTCTACAGATATATTCTCAAGAGATGCTTCAGACTTCTCTGCCTTAGCCTCCATTGCTTCATTAACTGATGAAATCATCTCCTCTGAAGTGACCAGCGGCTTTCTTTCATTTGAAAGATTTTCACCCTGATTTTCAGTCTCTTCATTCTGCTGTATCGACAAAGAGGGAATCTCAATTTCCCAGTTGCCAGAAACTTTCAGAGTCTCCTCTTGGACAGGTGCATTGTCTTCTACATTTTCCTTGTCGTTGGAAATTGTATTTCCAGTTTCCTCTTCTTTACTGGCAGCTCTTTTCAAAGCAAACACATTCTCTTTGCCGTCATTACTTACTGAATTTTCAATTTCAAATGAATCTTGCTTGACAGTTTCTTTCTCCTGTGCATTTTCATCTTTTGTTGTTTCATTCCGGCCTTCTTGATTTTCTGAACTAATGCCTAAGAAGGTATTACAAGAGTCCTCTGTAGCATCCAACCCCTTATCCCTATCATCAATCTTCTGCTGCACAGCAGCCATTTTGTTTTCTCTTTCACATATACATGGCTGTAAGTAACTGGAACGAACCTCTTCAACAAGCTTGTCCAGCTTTTCCTGCAGTTGAACAAGCTCTCGGGCCAAAGACATTCTAACATCTCTGACCACTGGATGCAGTCCCTGTAAAGTGTAAACACAAATACATGGTTGTTGAGATTACCATTAAATATATTTTTCACAGAATCAGAAATAGCTTATAATACATAATTTCTGAACACAAAAAACAAGATTGTTGAGATTATCATTAAATATTTTTCACAGTAACAAAATAACTTATAATATATAGTTTCTGAACACAAAAACAAGATTGTTGAGATTATCATTAAATATTTCTCACAGAAACAAAACTAACTTAATAGTATATAATTAGCGCATGACATTTTCTTCTTCCAGTTTTCTTTCATCCTAATGATGAATGAGTGTCATCTAAAACATTGATAATAAACAAAATTCTATGTTACCAGAAACGCGACGGCAAAGCGCCGTTTCGCGTTTCAACGGCCGAAACCCGTTTCCCCGTCGCCAACGGCCGTTTCCAACCCGTCGAGCCGTTTCTAAGGTGTTGGAGTTAAAAAAATAAAAACTGCTGGTATTTTTAGGCTCCCCGGGAATTAACATACACTTTCAGTTAACCCTTAGTTAAACTGCACAATCGGTGAGTAAAATAAATGCTCAGTTAGTTTAACTGTAGAATTCAGTGAGTATAATTAATACTGCTATTAGTTTTTTAACCATTTTTGTTTTTTTGTTTGTTTGTTTGTTTTTGTTTTTTTTTGGCTGTGTTAAATATTTTTTAATAAAATTAGTATGCATTTCTAAAATTATTTAATAATTAAATTGTAGTGTTATATATATAATTGAAGTTATTTAATGTATTTATGTATATAAATCTATTTAAAATATAAAAATATGTTTTATAATTTAGATTATATATATATACACACAACACATACAAATATATATATATATATATATATATATATATATATCTATATCTATATATATATATTTGAAAATTTGAAAATATATATGTAAGTAGTCCGTTTCTTATACGCAACCTCTAAATATCCCGTTTCTCGTCACTTGCCGTTGCCGTTGCCGTTGCGGTTTCCGTTTCTCGTTTCTGGTAACATAGACAAAATTCACACTATGAAAATCTTACATCTTTAATTATATAATTAAAATAAAGTTTTGTTGAGATTATAACTTAGATGACTAAATAACTAAAATGTATCCTATTGTAAAATATCAGCTTTATGTTTGTTTTAGTTCCGAGAGATGACAGCGGATAAATTCTCCAATGAGCAGGCATAGATTCAGGCAGCGGACAATTATGGTGACGCAAGAATTACTTCTAATTAGGCAATTATAGTGAGCAACGATTACACCCCAAGAATAACCTTTCAAGCCTTTCAAGTCCAATTATTACCTCTAAATTGACTGAATACTATATTGGTAATTATATTGAAATTTCATAAAATCAAAGGCTTGATTCACAGGGCAGTATGAAGTTACAAACATTTAAGACTCAAACGGTAGACACCTACTTTTAGTTATTTAGGTAGATACATTTAGAATCAAACGATAGATTCTTGATAATACATCCATTTAGTTATTTAAGTAGATTTCTTAAAATGAAAATGACCTGTTACCTGAATAGTATCTAGTTGAAGAAGCAGGCCCATCAAAGATTCACTCATTCTCGTCTTTGTTTTGTCATCTCTGCTGAGCTCTCCCTCAAATTCAGGGTTCATGATTTGTTGTTTAAGCTCCTCCATACGATGCCTGATCTTGGCAATCTCACGAAGCTTTCTCAGAGGTTGCAATTTTCGTACTTGATATCCCCGGTACATAGCCTGGATTTTCAAAGCAGCTTGATCCCTACTGAGCTCTGTTTTTGTAATCCCACCATCTTTATCCTGCACATTCAAATCCTCTTTAACCTTTATTAATTCACCATCCAGCATTGAAATTTTCAAACACTCATTTTCCCCAGCCTTTTTTGTTTCATCACCAAGCTTTGAAGCCTCCGAACTTGCGGCGTCATCAACTTTATTTGTTTCACCAGCATGCTGGGAAGCTTTTAAACTTGCATTTTCCTCGGCCCTTTTTGTTTCATCACCAAGCTTTGAAGACTTCGAACTTGCAGCGTCATCATCTTTCTTTGTTTCAGCAGCATGCTTGGAAGCTTTTAAACTTGCATTTTCCTCGGCCTTCTTTGATTCCACAGGGATCTTGAAAGCATCAGATTTAGTATTTTGCACCGAGGCATTGGTTGTTAAGTCATTATCCTTGTGACGGGGACTAGGAGACCTTGAAGAACTCTTGCTATTGGTCTTCTTCTTTCCAGGAAGAGGATCAACTCTGAGACACACGGGAGGAAGCTTGGAAGCCCTAGGTGAAGACGCCTTATGATTCTCTGCAGCCTTTTCCTCTAACTTCTGCACCTGTGCTTGCGAAGACTTTTCTTTCTCTAGCTGCTTCACAGGAATGTCTCTTGCCTTTATTTCCAGAACATTTTCCTTTGCCTTCTGCACTTCTGCAGAATTTTCCCCTTCTAGTTGCTTCACAGGAATGTCTCTTGCCTTTATTTTCAGAATATTTTCCTTTGCCTTCTGCTCTGCTGCAGATTTTTCTTCTTCTAGTTGCTTCACAGGAATGTCTCTTGCCTTTATTTTCCTTTCTAGCCTCCCCAGTCCTTTCTTTTTCATTCACCTTTCCAGCCTCCTGCACAATTACAGGTCTAGCCGCTGATTCATTTATTTTCTTCTGCTCTTTTTCAAAACCTCCATTCTTAGTCCCTTCGTCAAGGTTTGCCATACTCGAATTCCCTTCTCCTAACTGTTTCACATTAACGTCTCTTGCCCTTGCTTCCTTGCTTGCCTCCTCACTCCTCTGTTTCTCATACTCGTTTCCAAACTTCAGCACAAATGGAGGCCTATTTTCATTACATCCATTCGTCATCCCTTCATGAGAGCTTGTCATCTTCGAACTCTCTTCGGGAATCCAGAGGACAGGAAAAGGATGCAATTTTCCCTCAAATAAAGAATTCTCCCTTTCTTTTTGTTCTCCTTCAGGCCTAGCGATCGAGTCTAGTGGAATCCAATATCCAGGAAACTTATTCTTATTTTCATTTCCTTCAAATTGAGATCTTTTCTTATATTCTTCTAAACCTTGAGGCCCAAGGCTTGAATCCAGGGGAATCCAATATCCGGGAAGCTCGTTCTTATTTTCTCCCCAACCTAGAGGCTTGCAGTTCATGTCCAACGGAATCCAATTCCCTGGGATCCACCGTTCCTGGTCCTTATCCCCCTCATTTCTGTTCCAGTTCACAGGAATCCAGTAAACAGGATGACCTGCTTTCCCTTCATTTCTATTTCTATTATCAGGAGCTTTGCTATGCCATTCCAAAGGATTAAAATACACAACAGGCCCAGCCAATTCCTGCATATTCCGTGTCTTCATCTTCACATCCTCAGTATTTTCATCCTTTAGCTCTTTCCCTTCAGCTCCCTTCATAGTCCTTGTCTCAAGTTGGCACACATGATTCGGACACCCGCAACAGTGAGGTTTCACCTGGTGTTTTTCACCAGGATCTGGTATTAATCCATAGGTCGCAGGGACAAACCGCATTGGATACTCATCAGGGTGCCGAAACTGGTCGCCTGGGTGAAAAGGCCTAAAAGCAAAAGGCCCACTAGCAGATGGTGGTGGAGGATAAACATAAACAGGCCTTAAATCTCTGCCAAAACCCCTGCCAAAATCTCCACCAAATTCTTTGGCATTTCGCTCATAAGATCTTGGATCCCAATCCCCATACTTCGGCCGATAGGAATAATATCCATCTTCCCTAGGCTGAT
The DNA here is from genome assembly GCA_007258455.2 of Sequoia sempervirens. Classification (NCBI taxonomy): domain Eukaryota; kingdom Viridiplantae; phylum Streptophyta; class Pinopsida; order Cupressales; family Cupressaceae; genus Sequoia; species Sequoia sempervirens. Next base: position 21,344 of record VDFB02075084.1, read on the forward strand.
GATAATACCAATAAGGTCCTTCATAGTTACCATAAACCAATTCTTGGGGTCTTGCTTCTCTGTAACAATAAGGCTCCTCCCAAATTGGTTGAGCTTCTACATTTGTTGGAGCCCAATAGTATGCAGGGTATGGGCGCCTATAAACATGGCTCATTGTTGGAGCAATATAATTGACTTCAAACTGCTGGAAAATACTGAAATCAAATCACTAAAAAAATGTTGAAATCAATATACCTACAATGACAAAAAAATTCCTCAAATCACATAAGTTTTGTCACACTGAAGTTATATCTTCAAGTATTTATGGACTTTCTTTTGTGTAATTCAGACAAATTTACCAACACACTACAAAAAAACATCTTTTAATCCGCACTGTTCAAGTATAAAGGCAGAGAACAATGAAAAAAGATATTTCAATTCACAGATATTTATCCAGAAAGAACTTATTTAACAATGCACACAAAATCTTTCAATACAATCCAATTTTTTTCTCATTTCTCACAACTCCAAGATACTCACACAAATTTTCCTTGACTTAGACAAATCATCCCTTCAACTCATACAAATCAATGGGCACATCCATATTCTTTATTCAATCTACACAAATTTATGGACACAGGCCAAAACGTTTGTTCGTTTCACACTAATTTATGTATATAAAACCTAAACAAACCTTTCACAAATTTTTCCACTAAAGCAAGTTTTTGATAGAAAGTATCTTTTATTTTTTTCCTTATTTCACCTATAATAGTCTCATACCAAATATTTATATACACACGGACCAAAACTTTTTCTTCAATTCACACAAACTTATGTATGCAGTCCAAATAAACTTATTTGTTTTCACTTTAATTTGGTTACAGAGATTAAAAATGCAAAAATAAATTACTCCCTGCACAGATCAAAATATTCAATTTTACAGATTTCAAAACTTTTTTTTATAAATCTGTCAACAGGGACAGAAAACATTATTAGGATTCAACTGTAAATTAAAACTCATCTATTCATATTATATAGGTAGTGATTCACAAAACTTGTATCTAATTTGTCTGAATAGTCCTCTTTATATTTCTTGATCTTAGTGAGGTTCAAAGAGGTACATTATCAGAGCTCACCCATCCCAAATTTTCCCAATATCAAAACCACTTAACTCACTAATACATTACAAAACCTGCAACAAATATAATACCTTTAAAATATCCTTAGATTGTGAACACCTACTTAATCAAAGATTTTCAAAGAGATTTTCCCACAGCAGAAACTTTCTTCAACTCACAAATTTAGTTATCCATACAGAAACAAAACAGAATTCAAAAGGGTAATTTATTTAACTAAACTTTTACACAACTTTTTTTCTAAACAGGCACATTTTTCAACAGGGACCAAAAACATTTGTTATTTTGATGTAAAATTACAGATATGCATCTAGACAAAAAGATTTCTTCAATTCACAAATTTATCTATCAGTAAAGAAATTAAAAAAAAACTTATAATTTAAAAGGTCAAATTATACTTGCTAATCCAATACAAAGCTTCACAAATTTATACCTTAAACCATTCATCATAAAACTCCTTAGTTTATGAATGCCTCCTATTAAATTAATGATGTTTTAAAATGATACATCTAAACCACAATCTTTTTCAACCTCAAACAAATGTATCTGTCAATACAGAAACAAAAAAATTGAATTCAAAATACGGATCATTTCCTTCAATTAAATTCTAATTTTTTTTATTTCCAGCAATCAATAAATTTTGAGATAACAGATACACGTCCAAGCGAAAGACTTTCTTCATTTTACAAATTTATTGATCAATACAAAAACAAAAGAGAAAATAACTCATAGAGCTCTTCCCTTGTATTTACGTTAATCAAAACATTTAAGTATTTTTTTTATATATTCAATATAATCTTAATACTTACTGTTATATAGACATGTGCGTCGGCCCTGAAGATCAATATCGCATACAGAATTTCAGACCACAATTTCTGAAGAAAAATGCAATAATAATTTGATTAACGGGATTCAAACTCGTACCTTTATTTTCTTGGAGTCTACGAATGATCAACCTGTACTCTATTCCACAAAGCCTGATTTAGCAGTAAACGATGCAAACTTTCCTCTGTATTTCGCTTATCTCCAAATTTGGTCCGACGATTGTAAATTTTGTAGCTCTTGACACCTTTACTCGATTCACTGGAGTAGCATTTTATAGAGTTTTTCCCTTTTTCCTGTTGTTTCGCGTATGTTCTTCAGACTTCCAGAATCGTCGTGAATTTGCACGAAATTTGACGTTGTTATCTTCTGGAAAGATATTCAATGTGGACCAATGTCGTTTATAACAAGTGTCTTTATAGAGTCGTAATAATGATATATGTTGTGGTTGTTTGACATATAAATTATATCATGTCTTGTCTTATATTATATTATATTATATTATATTATATATTTTATTATGGACATAACTAATTTCCCCACAAAACATATCTAACATCCGCATGTAACATACAAAAATGCATAAAAAACATACATAGAAACACATAATATTATATATTGTATTACAGACACAATTAATCTCTCAAAAATGCATCTAACATTGGCATGTAATATACAAAAATGTATAAAAACATACATAAAAACATACATAGAAACATGCATAACATGATGGGACGACGTAGGGTGGGGCCTGCCAGAGGGGGAATAAAAGTGACGAAACCGGTAAATGGGAGCAAACGTTATGATGATGGAAGTGAGGACATAACAACGTCATCAGGTCGTTTTTCCCGCCCTTCGTCCCACATTGTTGAATTCGTTAGCGTGGTGGCTTGTGGGAGAAGCTATCCATACGTGGAGGCAGTCCCAAGGCTGACGTCATGCATTTTAAATTGTAATAACTATTCTTATTGAAAAACACTTTGTGTTGAGGGTGTTTTCATTCTGCAGGGTGTGTTGTGGGTTTTTTCATTCTGCAGGTTGAAAGTGAAAGGTTGGAGAGTAGGTGGTGGAGTTGCAGGTTGGGGAAACGTAAAACTGATTGAATTGAGGTGAGGGGTTTCTAAGCAATTGGGTTGTTACTTGTAAAGGGTTTTAAAACATTATGTGGGTTGCAGGTTTCGTAAAATCTAGTGTTTTGCAACCTAGAATTTTACAAAACAGTATGAATGTGTTGAAAAGCTTTTGTTATTTAGATCGTAGGAATGTAATGAAAGGCACCGTTTTATAAACACCCAGTGTTTTCCAACAACCAATAACACTTTGTGTTGTGTGTTTTTTCATTTTGCAAGTTGAAAGTGAAAAGTGGGTTTTGTTTCAACCTTCATAGTCTTTGGGGTTAGTTGAACCATATTTTTCTTTCCATCCTTCTTTGCTTGCAATATTGTGGAATAAATCTTAACTTCTTTAAAGATAACACTTATTCTATACATAAATCTCTTAGCCATAGGGTCCCAAAGCTTGTATCCTTTCACTCTAACAGCTTAGCCAATGAAGATGTATTTTATAGCCATGTTCTCTAACTTTTATCACTTCTCCCTAGGAACATGTGCATATGTCTCACAACTAAAGACTCAAAGATGTCTTAATGAGGGATTTTTTCTTGACCACACCTCCATATGTGTCTTATCAACTAGAGTTAATGTAGGAGACCTGTTAACTATGTAACAAGATGTGGCAACTACTTTTGTCTAAATTTTTTGTTCTAGGCCAACTCCACTAAGAATAATACTAGACCTATCAATTAGTTTTATATTCATTATTTTTATAACTCCAATTTGCTAAGGGGTGTAAAAAATATCTTATGTGTTTGTATCTAATGATTCTTATAGAATATATTAAAATTTGATGAATAAAACTCACCATCATTATTAGTCCTTAAAATATTAATATTCCTACTAGTTTGATTCTCTACAAGAGCCTTAAGATCTTTAAAATGAAAAAATACTTCATGGTTGCTTCTAAATAAATATATTCATGTACTTATACTATAATAATTAATGAAAGAAACACAATATACAGATTTATAAATCAAAAGAACATTAAGAACAAATACATTACTCGAAAACTGCTCTGCTAGTTTGAATTACCTGTACGCATGGTGGAAGCCTCCTTAGGGATACCCCATAGTCCCCCTCCCCTTTCCCCTAGGACTAACTGTGTGTTGGCCTCCGCACATGCCCCCCACCTTCCTCAAGGGACTCTCCCTCTCTTGTTTCCAAGGATGTGCCTATGATTCCTATCCTTCTAGAATCTAAAGGTTGGAAGAACGTCTTACTCAACTCTTCCTAAAGTCTTGCTTCGGATAAATCTCACCCTTGACCTGAGATTGTGAACTCTATCTTTGGTACTGAAATCTCGCTCCTAGATTCTAGCATTAATAGCATAGTTTCTTCCATAGAAAAATCTATTGTGGGAAAAACAATTTCCTTTCGCCCTACCATTGACATTGTTAGAAGATGGATTGCTGCTAAATGGTGCCTGAAGGGTAGTGTGGAAGTTTGTGCTATGGCCAAAGGGTTATTTATTTTCAAATTTATGGCTCTTGAGGATTTGCTTTATGTCCTATCTTCAGGCCCTTGGCCTTATGGGAAGCATAGCCTATCTCTATTTCGTTGGAAGCTTGGATTAGATTTGGCTGTCGACCTTAACAAATTTGCTCCTAGGTATTTGGGTTCATCTATTGGGTTTTCCATTGGAATACTTGGATGAGTCAGTATTTCAATGTATTAGGGATTCAATGGGACACTTCATTACTTTGGATATCATCACCAGAATGAAATCCAGGTTAGTTTTTGCATAATTTTGTGTCAATATTGATATTAATAAGACTTTACCCTAGCTAAGTGACTTTGAGCTCTAAATTTGGTTCATGAAACCAACAAGTGTGCTATGAAAATGCTAATGTTTATTGTCAAAAATGCTCCAAACCTGGGCACCTTATTTCTGACTGTAAGTCCTCTGTAATAAACAAACCTATCATGAAAGACCCCTTGTGGATGAAATAACAACCAACTATCCATTCAAATCTAAGATTTTAAATATTTTGGATTCTCCGACCAAATTTGGTCCTAGTGAAGACCTTGTCACAAACTTGGTTGTGACATCACCCAACAAACCCTTTGAAAACCCTCTAGAGATTGCATCTCCATTGAAAATCATACCATGTGACCCAGTTGCTACTAGTGAGTGGAAGGTTGAAATTCTAAGTGACCAGCCTAAACCCCTAGCTACCCATGATCTGATTAAAGAGCTAGAAGAAGGTGAAATACCGAGAATTGTATTAGATGGGGATGGCTCTAGAATTGTAGTGACAAAAACAACTATTGAATCTCAGGCTCATAGCCAAACCAATGATGAGGATGGATGGTGAACCCCAAAGAAGAAGGGAAAGCAAAGGAAGGCAGATTTTGGTGTTGAAACCAAACTAGGTAGACCCAACTAGAGATAAACTAGAAACAAAGAAACAACCAAAGAGATAGCTATTGGAAAGTAAAGGACGTTGGAAGCATCCTCAAAGATGTCAAAATGAAATTATTTTCCTAGAATATAAGAGGGATAGACAACCCTCATAAATAGCTAGCCCTACAAAAATATGCTTGGGAGCACAAGCTTGACATACTATTATTACAAGAAGTGAAAATGAAAAAAACAAAATTTGAACTCATTGTTAAGAACATTTAGCCTAATGCTCACTTTTCTTTTAGTGATGTGGATGGGGCCTCAGAAGGCCCAACAGTTATGTGGAATCCTAATAGACTTTGGGGTGATGAACTATTTCAAAATAGGAATAATTTGAGAGTTCAATTCACCCAATTTGGGTCTACTTGGATTCTTATCAATATTTATGCCCCAAATGTTAGGAATGCTAGGATAGCTCTTTGGATGTAAATCTTAAACTAGATCCTGAACAATAAAGAGGCCCACTAGTTATTAGTAGGGGACTTTAACTCTTCTTTAATATCCTTTTGAAAATTGTGGGTGTTACACCCCATCTTGTTATTACTAACTTACTTTTACCTTCATGGGTAAATAGGTTGGTAATGCAATAATGAGTTTGATATGCTTGCTAAAAGAATGGAATACTGAAATAGGTATTATGTGAAAGTATTAATAAATACTTAATATGGCTTTGAAAGAGTTTAATATGGTTACATTGATTGCTAAATGAAAATGCTTAAGTTTATGATGCATATGGTTTATTGTGAACATCTAACTGCCATTGCAAATATGTTGAGCTAGTTGCAGGGAGAGGTTCATTCCTCCAGGTGGAGGGGAAGTATCACTCAGGAGAAGGTCTTGGTTGGGTAACCAATAATTTAATCTATCTAAGCTTACACACACTCACAGGAGAATGGTTGATTCTAGACATGTCTATAGTGTTGGGGAATTGGTAAGTCATCCTTAGCACAATGTGTTTGCATTAGTAAAGGTCCTGATTATTGTTGAATGCATGCTTGGATGATGTTTACCTATTTGCGCTTGTGAGTTCTTCCTTATGTACATGTGTGTGTATATATGCATGTGCTAATATTGTGAAAATATAACTTAGTCATAATCATTCAATTGCGAATGGAATATGGCTTTATTGCTTTGTACGATATGAATACATATGTGTTATATATATATATATTTAATATATTATTATTGTGTGAATGATATCTTGTTCGTATTCATTTAAATACCAAAAGTATTCATACTTGATTGATCTGATGTTATATAAGTGAATCCTTGGGTTTTTTAATCAATGATTGGATATATACATATATATATATACATATATATATATATATACATGTGTGCAAGTATAAGCAATAACCTATACATGAGTACATCATTGCATAAGGAAATCAGGTGGACTTATACAATACACATATGTATGTATATCTATATATTGAATATATACATTGGTCAATGCCAATGTAGTTACTACGTATTTTGTATATACTTATGTACATAAAATATATGTATGTATATGTGTGTGTTTGATTATCAAAGCGGTAGTCTATATTGGATATGTGGGATATATATATATATATATATATATATATATATATATGTATATGTGAATATATACTATATATAATATATTTACTATATAATCTGATCCTTAGATAAGTTAAAATGCTTTACAAAGAAGTTTGATAGACCTTATGGGAGAAACCATATGTGGTTGTGCACAAAGGGATAACTTAGAGTATGCAAATGCTAGGATAAACCTTGGATGTGTCCACTATTATATGCGCATAGACTTAAGCCATTACTATGCTGAGTAATGAATAAAGGCCATGATAATTTAATATGAAATAGAGCGTTGTCAAAATGGAACAAAAGGCTTCATTACCAACGTATAAATAGTCAATTCTTACCTTTATACCATGTGAGATGTGCTATAGAATGGAGTGCGTGGTTGGGTGCAGCCTTAGGGAGAATCAATACTTGGACATCATATGTGATTATATGTTTGGAGGTTGATTATCATTAGCAAAGCTTTAAGGCCGATTTATCAACTTAAACAAAGGCCAAGTATATAATACCTGTTGGTTGTAATTAAAGGCTGAATGTTACACATGCTATCCATGCATAATGGATGAGTTAACAACAATGTGACTCACAACCATTAAGTCGATATAAGAATAGAGACTTGGTTGATGCTTTACATTGATATATCTTTGACTTAGTA
>VDFB02075085.1:0-52560 GCA_007258455.2 Sequoia sempervirens
CACCCATGTTCTTGGAACCCGTCTTTCCTCTCAAGGGGGCATACTGTAACTCTCATCATCATTCTTCCTCATCTTATTTTGCATTGGGGCATATTTTTGACTTATTTTCTTTGTCACAACGCAACATGCTACATTATGACAAAGAGGGGCAAAATGTAGACACTACAAATTGTCCTAAGCCTTTCACTTCTAAATTCTCCATCATCCCTCCTTTTGGCTTTGATAATTAAATAATTTTTAATTATTTAATTATTTTCTAAAGTCATATGTCTTCTATTAATTAAATAATTTTAATTATTTAATTAATTCATTCCTATCTTTATTTCTTGTGATAAATTTAAAATGATTCATGTTTATTTATTTTTATCCTGTCCACTATAATTAAATAATTCAGTATTGCTAATTATTCGATGTAACACTTCTCTCATAAATTAAATAAATTTTATTTATTTAATTTGGTCCACTCTCTTGAATTTTGAATTAAATCATTATTTAATTCAAAATAATTCCTTTTCTCACATTCTTCTATAATAAAATAATATCTTTATTATTTAATTATTCATTGACCACCTAAATTAAATAATTCTTATTATTTAATTTCTCCTATCACCTCTTTGTCTGTGCCAATCTTATCTTCCACATCAAATCTTATCTCTTGACATCTCATTTAATTTCAGCCCTTGATTGAATTATTTTATAATTCAATCTCAACCCTTCATCTTTATCATTGCCCTAATTTTGACCTAACCCTAGTCCATACTACAACTTTCAATTTTGGCCATTGATTAAGACATCTTATTGACATTCAATCTCATCCATCCATTCAAAATGGCATTTTCTATAAAATTCCATTTTCCTCTCATTTTTAGGAGGCATTGGATTTTAGACATAAGAGGCATTAGGTATTACACATTAGACATCGCAGCATTTGTCATCTTACTTCATTTAGTCTTGACATATTTAGGCATAGGCATTTTGCTCATATTGTCATAGGCATTAGGAATTTAGACTTTGATCAAATCCTTCAAAGCTTGGTGTAGGACTTAGACTTTATTTACAAATTGCTTGCATGACGAATCTGAGGGCAACATGTCAACTAGCAAGCTAGAAGGTGTTACAAAAGTGAATCATGGAGGTCTTGGCAATTTTCTAGTATAATCGTTCTTTTATTTACTTCCATTGTATTTTGTAATTACTTTGGGTTTATTTTATATGCTTTATTGATTGATAATCTAATCCAAAATTTACCCTTAGTTACACATAGATCCCTCAAGTGTTTTGTGTTTTCCTTCTTGGGGGAAACCCTCTCTCCTTTACTTTTTTTTTTCTCTCGCATGATGCAGCCTTACTTGAAAACATATGACTTGACATAGGAGCTTTTCAAGTTGGCTCTCATGTCTTGTTTGTTTTTACATTTTTCATTCACTACTTTAAAGTAATTGCTCATAGAACAATGTGTAGCAATTCCTTTAAAGTGGCCCGGGCATACATTAGCATAATTCCATTCGCACTCTTGGTTCTTAGTGTAGCCTTGTCACTCCATACGATGTGTTTTTCACTTTGTGGATGACATTGGGTGTGATGTCATTCATAAGGGTGATCTCTCTTATCATATTGCATTCCTCTTAGTGGCCTAATGTGATGCATTGCATCCCCTAAGTTGTGAATATTTTATTCTTTGATTGATCCTCTCTTGGAGACATTAGAAACAATGTTCCCTAAGTGATAGACCTCGCATGAACTTAACAAGACTCCTTTGAACATCTTTTGCATTTTACATTTTTACATTTTTTCCACCTTGCATAATGTAACTTGCATGCCTATGGTACCTTGCTCTTTGTTCATGATTTCTAAGCATACAAAGCTTTGCTTGTCTCATGAAGCACAAACCAACTTTTTTCCTTTGTGGTGCCTTGTTAAATTTATCAAGAGGTATAACTTTAATATGGTTGAGCGGGAAGCCCATTCAGTGGAACAACTTTCCACATAGCCACCTATGTGTTTGTGAGTGCATACCAACTAGCGTATGTATCTCACCTTTTGGGCCCCCAGTGGACTACCATGAGTTCTATCACCCCAAAGTGAGTATGCATTCTCTTTTTCTCACAAATAGCTTAGATCTAATCCATAACTAGCTGGACAAATGATCGAAGCTTGATCCGATTCTTCCTTTTCTTCTTCTCTTTCACATTGTGTATTCCTTTATTCTTATGTTTAGTTTTCCATGGGATCTTCATCTTGGGGGCTTGATCATCCCTCTTGATTTTTTTCATTCCATCTTGTTGACACAAGTGCATTTGGATCCTTCTCAATATGCATGGCTACTTTAGTGTGAGTTTGAAGCAAGCTCATCCTCTCGCTAAAGTCTGGACTAAAAGTACCATAGAAAATGGATCATTGAAATTTTCATGGTCATTAGGTCTTTCTCTCATGATCCTTGGTCTATTTTTCTTTGATTTAATGTTGCAATGTGACTTATGCATTCACATTAGGTCCTAAATATTTAAATTATGGCATCTTGTGAAGGTGTTGTGAAGGGTTGTAACACATTTCTACACTTTTCTAGACTCTTCTCATTACAATTCACCTAAAAATCACCTTTTCATCACTTCTCAAGTCCTATTTTGAATTTTTGTAAAGTCTTGTAACAAGATTTCATGCTTTTCTAGGCTTAATTTCACTATTTACACCTTTCTTATGCTATATTTGACCCCTTAATGTACTCATAAATCTTAATTAAGTGTATTTTTGAATGTAAACCCAACAAACAACATTAAATGTGACTTAATTCTCGACACCCACTTACAATCCCAAGGTGGGACCCATTTGTCATGGGTGGCGAATGAGTCCCTCTTGGCTCAAAATTCAAAATAATTCAAATTTTATTTTGGGTTTTTATTCAAAATTACCTTATGTCGGCCTGTGATGAGGTATTATTGGGTTATTAGGGCATAAGAGTGTCTAAATAGGTGTTTTTCTCCTCATTTTACATCTCACAATCATCAAGTTCACTTCCATTCATCAATTAGCATTCAAGCACTTTGCATCATTCAATCAAGCATCAATCAAGCATCTTGGAGCAACCATTGACATAACTTTAGATTTCTTCAACAAGGTTGTGGTGATTTTAGGACATTTTCATGTTATTTATTCATCTTTTCTTGTTCATTTCACTCAATTTCTTCATTAAGGGTTTGATTACCAAAGTGGGATTTGACCAAGGCAAATCCCTATAACCTAACCCTTAACCATTTTTACCCTTTTGCATGTTTGTTTGCAAAATTTTGTATGCAGATTTATCAAGAAACTAGGTGTTGAAAGGTGGTCAAGAAGTCAGCAAAGTGTTTCATGTCAACTAAACCCAATTTCAAGCTTGGAGACAACCTATAGTCTATTTTCTATAGATTTGACTCTATTAGCCTGACAAGAGGACAAGTGCAGATCTGGAGCTACATAATTGACCTTTGATTTCACAGAATTTAGGGAGAGGACTAATTTTCCATCAATGGAGAATGAGTCCCACCTTAAGGATGAAAAAGTAGATTCTTTCAGATTCCAGTTCCAGATAGCCGAAAACCAATTTTAGGGAGTTTTTGCCAGTAGCAGGACTAATTTTCCATTAGTGGCAAATGAGTCCCACTAGTGATTTTGACTTATTTCTTCCAACATTCAAATCATTCTAGATTCAACATTCATTACCTAGGTGCACTCTATTCAACCTTCTTTCAATTTTGTTTTGCATTTGTTCATGTTTTAGTTCATTCTTGCATATCACATTATATTTTCAAACATTGCATATTTTATAGGTTTTGCATCAATAGTCAATCAATTTCATTAGTTAGTTGCATTTGCAGCATTGCATTTAGTCATATTCACATCATACAATATTCTATTTGAGTGAACCAATTCAATTTTGGGGTGAAAGATCCTAAGAGTGCAAGAGTAGCCTATACCCAACCACAGAATTGTTGGTTCTAGCATTTGAGTCCCAAATCACTAAATTTGGGCCACACAACCTAAAAAACCACCTTAATTATGATTTGATGTTGATTTATTTCAATATTATCCTCGAAAATATGCATTAAATGAGTCTTGTGGATGTAAAATAAGGCCAATTAAAGCATAAAGAAGGCCAATTATTAATGAAAACCATATAAAAGTGTGAAAGTATGTTACAACACTTTACAACACCCTAAATAATATATGATTAGGTTTATTTAGCTTACAAGGGTCCAAGACCTAATGTGAGTGTGTTAAACACATTACAACACTAAGTCAAGACATCGATATGCTTAATATTATAAGGAGAGACCAAACAAGTGTGAAAATGTCACTCACAACATTTTTTGACACTACATTTAGCCCACACTTTAGTGAAAAGATAAACTTTCTTCAAACTCACACTAAAGTAGATGAACTCACTTCAATAGGGGTCCAAGTGCACTAATGTCGTTAAGATAGGATGACAACAACCAAGAGGAGTTATCAAGCCCCTAGGATCAAGATCCTATGGAAAACCAACATAGGCACAAAAGAACATAGATGAAAAATAATATAAAGTGCATCATCAAGGCACAAGCATACACTACCAAAGACAAGGAGAAAATAAAAAATAAAGGAAAAATAGGGGTGGATCAAGCTTCAACCATTTGTCCAACACAATGTGGATCATATCTAAGTTGTTTGTCCAAAAAATGCATGCTCACTCTAAGGCAACAGAACTTCATGCTATTTGTTGGGTGAGGATCGGAAAGAGGTGAGACACATACACACATGGCCGGTATGTGCTCACACACACACACAAGTGGCTATGGGAAAGCCATACCCCAGCTGGGCTTCCATCAAACCACACCAAATTTATACCTCTTAATAACGTTGATAAGGTGCCACACAATAATGAACTTCGAGCTTCATGAGGCAAGCAAAGCTTTGTATGCTTGGAACTCATGAACAAACAAGATGGCTCCACAAGAAAACAAGGTGTATTATGCAAGGTGGCCATATAACCAAAATTTTGTAAATGCAAAATGTAAAGAATGTTCAAAATATTCTTTCTTAGTTCATGTGAGGTCTTAACTAAGGGAGCGTCATGCCTAATGTCTCCAAGAGAGGACCAATCAAAGGATTAAATTTTCACAACTTAGTGGATGCAGTGTGTTGCATCAAGCCACTAAGAGGAATATAATATGCTAAGAGAGATCATGCTCTTGAGGGACATCACACCCAATGTCATCCACAAAGCAAAAGAAGCATCACATGAAGTAAAAAGACTACACCATGAAACATGAAAAAGAAAAAAAGAAAAAAGAATAATGCCAATGTATGCCCCCACTTTAAAGAAGTTTCTAAACACCTATTGACACTTAAAAATGTCTTGAATCATATCATACACTTGAATCAAGTATACTAAAATCATTTTCTCTTGAAACCCATCCTCTTTTTGCTTAATTAATCAAATTAGCCTAGCTAATTAATTAATCGTATCATTTGCATCTATTAACCTAATTCATCAAAATAGGTTAATTCGCCCCCTTTAATTCTAACACTTCGTCCTGTTAAATTAAATAAATCAAACTATTTAATTTAAATCCCTAAATCTTCTTATTTAATTAAATAACCCTAAGGTATTTAATTAAATTTCATTCCACCTTTCCCCCTTTCATTAAATAATTTTTTTTAATGAATATCATATAAATTCTTTTAATCCCCTAATTGCATGATTAAACCTTTGTTTAATTAACAATTACTTAATTAATCTAATTCCCCCCAAATTGCAACCCAAAAAGGGGAATATTCATTTGCACAATTTAATTTGGTTTTAATTAATTAAATTATCCTTTCTTCCTCACCCATGAGAATATTCCAAAGAATATTCTCTCTCCTCCAATCATTTAAAAAAGGGAATATTCTCACTTAGCCTCATATGCATGTTAACTCCAAACTTCTTATGCAAGTTAACTTTTGACCTCTTGTACAAGTCAAAAGTGTGCTTGTTTGAAGGAATGAAAACCCTTGATTAAATCTCATTTTGCATTCTCACCCATTGATGACAATCCATAATCCATGCCTCCAGTCTCCTCCATCCTTGACTGTTGATTATCCTTTTTTATCTCAACCCTCCATTTCTCATTTTCTCTCCTATAAATAAAGCACTATTTGGATACAAATGGATCCATCTTTCAAATAGAAAAGTTATGATGTTGAAATCACTCACACTAACACTCATACTTTGCATACATTTATCATATTTTAATTTAAATTAGTTGCATAATATCTTAGCTTCCATTAATGGCTTCCATAATGCATCCATTTACATAATTAGATAGCTAGGGTTTGAATCTTTTTAGTTTAAATCTCATTTATATTAGCTTATAATTTGTATATCTAAATAATTTTAGCATAAATAAAATTAAACTAGCTTGCATCATGCTTAGTTAGACTAAAATCATGTTTATATACACATCTCACAACTGTTCCATAAGTTTTATTCAATAAAACTAACTAGGGAAGGCTCATTTACCCATGGGATTGGGAAAGGGTGGTCATTTCACATCAACACGACACCAATATCAAAACAAGATAAGTTTCGGATGGGTTAGAGTAGACATTCTAATGCTTTCATAGTTTAGAATACTTAGCTTTGATAAATGTTTAGTGTAATCTTTACTTGAATGATCCTATTGAGATTTGACATTAGTATCTTTGTTATGCTTCAATTCTTCATGGATCAAGCATAATTGGCCCATACTAATCCATTGATCACATTTGGATTCTAGAAGGAGGGAAAATTTGAAATTTAATCAATTTCTATCTTCATTTTATTTTTTGACTTTTGCAAGAAACGGAGACACCCAACACAATTTCAGCAATGCCTTTGTTGAGCGTCGCCATATAGTGATGCTATCATCATTTGAAACAATGATGCCTATTTAATATCACAACATTGATTAAAAAAATGGTGATGTTAATACTTTTTAGAGGTACCAAAGATTATAAATGGGACACACCTAAAATAGTGGGGCTATTATCGTCACTGGTTTCTCTGCAGAGCGACGCCCAAGTTCACTAGAGCAACGCTATCATGAATAGAAATGCCCAACTCTGGTAAGAAATTTGATGATCATTTTTCAGCATGTGTTTAATTTTTTTGATTAATCAAACTACTAACATGCCTCTAACAGTGTTATGGTTTTTAGGCTAACTAGGTTTTGCAGGTTGGAGGTTAAAGTTTGAAGTGAAGAAGAATTCTCATATTTGAAATCTTATTATTGTAACATGTGTTTGATACTTTGGGGAAATTATAACCCAATTTATTATTCTTTTAATTTTATTCCTTAGGACCTCACTAATTTTCATTTTGGTTTAAAAAGAACGCTCAAACGGGACTAAAATTGAACGGTCCTCATTTCATAATTGTATTTTAAGTTTAAATTTGAAAAAGGAAACTTAAAATTTTGTTTGGTGCACAAAATGAATTCATCTTAGCTTTAGAGGGTAAAATGAATAAGTTATTACTTTGCTATGACACACTTGTAGTGTGTATCCAATCCCCTTGTGCTTCATGTGATCTTGGGTGAAGAGAAACACTCCAAGTGTACTTCATTGTTTGTGTGTACTTATAGTACGTATCCAATGCCCTTGCGCTTTGTGTGATCTTGGGTGAAGAGAAACACTTATGTACACCTTTATGCTTTGTGTCACCCTTAAGAGAGTACTTACTATGAGACACACCCTGCAATGGGAAACTCATAAAAATTTCTTGCAAGCATGTTTACCAGCGAGCTATTTTGAAGGTTGAGAAATCGTGAGAAAGTACCTTCTATCCTAGATTGTATAACATACTACACCTAGTACCATGCCTTAAGTGGAACGAGAATGGCAGTAAGAGCATTATGTGGAAAAGCAGGTGTGTATATGGCTGGGTGTTCTCAGTTTGTTACTAAGAACCAAATTTTTTATTTACCAAAAATCCTTAATGCTTGTCGGTGCAAGAACAGTCATTCTAAATCCACCCCTAGTGCAGGAGCACCCTATTGGCTTATTTTGAATTTGATCAAATTGATGAATCCTAGGTTGAGTTAGGAGTTTAAGGTCTTGCAAAGTGTCATTAAGGCCTCATTGGCCACTTGAATGTATTTAGAGTTCATTTCTTGAAAACATGTGGATATGTTGTCAATAATGCTCAAATGAGAAAATCATGTAAATATGGGTGTTGAGTCCTAGTTTATGCTAAATAAGGTCATAGGTGATCATCTAAAAGTGTTTTGAGTCATTTTTGAAGAATTTAGAAGTTTTGTGGGTTAATGTTACAAAATGGACAAAAACTGACAAAGTTGTCAATACACAAATGAAAAAAATTGTAAAAGGGCACTTATAAGAAGACCAACAGTCATCTGAATCCTAGGAGACAGTTTGAGCCATTTTGTTGTGTTGTTTGTATTTAAGAAGAATTAATAACCTCATGGAAGAGGTTAGAGATCATATTTGGAAGAAAACTCAATAGAAAACTCCCTATTTTTATCAAAAATTCTGAGTTTTGCCTTCAAATTTGTGTTGTAGGCTTGTGTATAGGACCATACAGCATCTAACCATTGTAAAATCTTGTGAAATTTTTGGAGTTAATTCTTAGTGTTCTAAAGTTTATTTGAGCATTTGAAAGTGTTTTAGGAGTTTTTTTAATCACCTTATCTCTGTGACAAACCCGGTATACTCTGTTAAGGGTTTGTAGACTAAAATATATGACTAAATTCCCATTCCACTAACTATAATTCACTATGATTTCATGGGATGGGAATAATAATGTTATTTTAGGTTGGTAGGAAGGATTTATTGGTCTTAAGGATGAGTTTTTGGAGAAAGAACATGATTGTCCTATTGATTGTAGCCCATTTATGAGTGAAAAAACATGGTTTGGGGTGAGAGATTGAAGAAAAGTCTTGAGTGGAGGATGTAGAAAGGTTAATTTAGTGTGAGAAAACATTTTCAGGCGTGTTGGTGGCATTTTCAATATTTCATGAGTTGTGGAACCTAGACTTTGAGTAAACCCTACCTTAAAAGGTGAAAACCAAGGGTTTGTTGGATCAGCACTGGAGAGTGAGCTTGGAGGCTTAAAACTTAGAGAATTTAGCTATTTATTGATAGTATATAATATATGAGTTGTTATTTTGGGTTGGTGAAGATTTTTATGACGTTTTGCTTTTTAAAATAGACCTAATTAGTCTTTTTAGGGAAACGGTAAAGCTTGGTTTTGAAAGATTTGTTTCAAAAGAACCTATATTAGTTTTGGTGTATGTTTAAGATGCCTAAAAAGGGTGCTCAAATCAATCAAGATATTCTGAATTTGTTGAGTGAGTTGTGAGGAGAGTTGAGAAAACTAGGTTTGTTGACCTCCAAGCCAGGAGTAGAGTTAACTTGAGAAGAATGCTTGCAAGGAGTTTTTTAATCTAATATTTGTTTGATTGACCTTGAATTGTGTTGAATAGGTTGAATACCATCCTCCATTTCATCATTTTGTATCAGAGAAGAGGGATAGGTCATTGGAAGTTGAAAGGTTGCAGATTGAAGTTGAAGAGTCGCAAGGAAAGACGCATCCAAAAGCCAGTGTGATGGCAAAGGAAATAAAAGAATTGAAAGAGCTTTTGTCACAGAAGGATAGGTTCTATAGAGAATCTCAAGAAGCCACCATAGCAAGAGTAGTAGTTTTGGAGAAGAACCAAAGAATAGGAATGGTATATGAAAACTTGAGTGACAAGGAAGATGAAGGGGGAGAAGGAAACCCTTTAGTTGATGATGAAAATGAATTAGATCCTAATGAAAAAAGGATGATCAGAATTTTGAAGGAAATAAAAAGTGAAAACACTCCAAAGGTTAAGGTATAGGTACCAATGTACGGAGGTAAGGTGGATAGTGAAGAGGTTTTGGCATGGATTGATTCCTTAAATAACTTCTTTCAATTTGAAGAAATTGAGGATAGCAAGAAGGTTAAGTATGCAAAGAAAAAGTTGAAAGGACCAGCTCTCACATGGTGGAATTTTTTCCAAGAGGACAGAGTCAAGAAAGGTAAGTCTGAAATAAGTTCTTGGGATAGGATGATAGCAAAAGTGAAGGCTCAATTTTTACCAGCAGACTATGCTATACAAACATTTATAAAATTGCAAGAATTAAAGTAGAGGGAGATGGATTTGATGTCTTATACTAAAAAATTCCATAGATTATGCATAAGGGTGGGTCATAATGAAGATGAAGTTGAAAGAGTGGCTTAAGGTTGAACATAAGAGATGAAATTAGCTTAAACCCTCCTAAGACAGTAGAGAAATGTTTCCAAATGGTAGTAAGGGTAGAAGATAGAATCAAGAGAATACAAGAAAGGCGAGGAAGGGGCAAAGGTAACATGAATAGAAGTAGAGGCACAAGGCAAATCAATGAAGAACAAGATAGTGCAAGTAAGAGCAAATAACAAGCACCAGAACCAAGAGGAGGTTGGAGAGGTGGAAGGACAAGTTTCAGACCAAGAAGAGATTACAATGAGTTTGTAGGTAGATGCTATAAGTGTGGAAAGTATGGTCACCCATTCTTCAAGTGTCCAGAAGATTTTGGATCAACTTCAAGTGGAGGAGAAAAGAAAAGTGAAAGAAGAGCTCAAATTGTGCAAGAAGAAGAAGAATGTGAAAGCTCAAGTTCAAGCACTCTAAGAGAAACTCCTAAAGTAGCTGAGATGTTGATGATGAGAAAGCAGGTGTTGAATACCTCAAAGGAGAAATATCTGATCCAAACAAGAGCTTTGTTTAGGATAGCCTGCAGGTGCAAGAACAAGTTATGTAGAGTAGTAGTTGATTTTGGGCGCACATATAATACGGTGTCTAGTGACATGGTAGACAAGTTAAATTTGAAAAGAATTCCTCTAGAGAAGCCTTATAGATTGTCTTGGATTAGTGAACAACAATCTATAATGGTAAAAGAGCAAGCTATTGTGGATTTTCAAATTGGTCAGTATAAACATCAGGTTACTTGTGATATCTTTCCCATGAATTGTTGCTAGGAAGGCCCTGGTAGTTTGATAGGGCAGCTATATATGATGGAAAGAAAAATACTTACACCATAGTGGAGGGAAAAACTTACATTTTGACTCCATTGAATGAAGAGCCAAAGGAGCATGGTGAGGTGATCATGGTTGGGAAAAAGGAGTTTGTGGGTGTGGATGGAGGTAAGGAAATAGGGATATAAACCTATACAATGTTTGCTAAAGCTAAGACAGTAGATAAGAAAGGTGAAAATGATTTGCAAATATAGAAGAATAAAAGTGTCTTCATATGGAGGAAAAAAGTGAATGAGAATATGTCTTAGACTGAGACAGAGCAAGTTAGGAAGAGAAAGCCTTTGGAAAGGTAGGAAGAGAGTCAAGAAGTGCTTGTTGGGGCAATCAGGTTCCCTATAGTATTGAAAATAGTGAAGTAGTCCATAATTGGAAGGATAGTGGTTTCTAAGTCTACCAAGACAGTGCTTAGTGCAATTAGTGATAAAAAACCAATAGAAGGATCAAAGATTGAAATGTGTTTGTAGATGTCAAAAAAGGTACCAAGATGGTCACAAGCAAAGGAAGAGTGTTGAGAAGATATTCAATGCAAAGGAAGGAAAAGTTGGATGAACAACAGTCTAAAATCAAAGGTAAAGTTATAGGACAACAAGGTATTCATCAAAAGAAGAGAAGGTGAAGAACAAGAGGATGCCAGGTACAAGTTGGAGCAGCCAAAAGTTTGTTTCCAAGAGACTTGGAAAGCATTCAAAGGTGGTTGCATAGTGCAAGAGCATCCTATTGGATTCTTTTTAATTTGATCAAATTGGTGAATCCTAGGTTTAATTAGGAGTTTAAGGTCTTGAAAAGTGTTAGTAAGGCCTCATTGGCCACTTGAATGTATTTAGAGTTCATTTCTTGAAAACATGTGGATATGTTGTCAATATTGCTCAAAAGAGTAAATCATGTAACTATGGGTGTTGAGTCCTAGTTTAAGCTAAATACGGTCATAGGTGATCATCTAAAATTATTTTGAGTCATTTTTGAAGAATTTATAAGGTATGGGGGTTAATGTTACAAAATGGACAAAAATTGACAAAGTTGTCAATACACAAATGAAAAAAATTGTAAAATGGCACTTATAAGAAGACCAACGGTCATCTAAATCCTAGGAGATAGTTTGAGCCATTTGGTTATGTTTTTTGTATTTAAGAATAATGAAGAACCTCATGGAAGAGGTTAGAGATCATATTTAGAAGAAAACTCAATAGAAAACTCCATGTTTTTATCAAAATTATGAGTTTTGCCTTCAAATTTATTGTTGCCGCGTTTATTAATGCTGTGAGGACGTCTGACATCTACCATTATAAAATCTTGTGAAATTTTTGGAGTGAAATCTTATTGTTCTAAAGTTTATTTTGAGCATTTGAAAGTTTTTTAGGAGTTTTTTTTATCACCTTATCTCTGTGACAAACCTGGTATACCTTGTTAAGGGTTTGTAGACTAAAAACATGACTAAATGCCCATTCCACTAACTGTAATTCACTATGAATTCATGGGGCACAATAATGTTATTTTAGGTTGGTAGGAAGGAGTTATTGGTCTTGAGGAATGAGTTTTTGGAGAAAAAACATGACTATCCTATGGATTGTAGCCCATTTGTGAGTGAAGAAACATGGTTTGGGGTGAGAGTTTGAAGAAAAGTCTTGAGTGGAGGCTGTAGAAAGGTTAATTTAGTGTGAGAAAAATTTTCAAGCTGTTGGTGGAATTTTCAAGATTGCATGAGTTGTGGAACCTAGACTTTAAATAAACCCTACCTTGAAAGGTGAAAACTAAGGGTTTGTTGGATCAACGTTGGAGAGTGAGCTTGGAGGCTTAAAACTTGGAGAATTTAGCTATTTGTTGATGGTATAGAATATCTGAGTAGTTAGCTTGGGTTGGTGAAGAGTTTGATGAGGTATTGCTTTGTAAAATAGACCTAATTGGTCTTTTTAGGGCAACGATAAAGCTAGGTTTTGAAATATTTGTTCCAAAAGAACCTATATTAGTTTTGGAGTATGTTTAAGATGCCCAAAAAGGGTGATAAAATCAATAAAGATCTTATGAATTTGTTAAGTGAGTTGTAAGGAGAGTTGAGAAAACAAGGTCTATTGACCTACAAGCTAGGAGTAGGGTTAACTTGAGAAGAGTGCTTGCAAGGAGTTTTTGAATCTGATATTTGTTTGATTGATCTTGAATTGTGTTGAATAGATTGAAGACCATCCTCCCTTGCATCAACCCCACATTTTTACTATTCATTGTTGAAACAAAAAAATCCTTAGGATCTTTAGATCTTTAAGATTTTGAGATTCGGTGATCCCGAGAAGTGTGTGTCATGGAGTTGACCCAGTGTTGCCAAATCTCTAACTATTTGCATTGTCTTATTTTTTGGAGAAATCCAAGCGAAGACCCAAAAAATATGGCCATTTCAACCTAGGATTGTAAATGATTGTGAGTCAATTTAATACTTTACTTGGTTCCAAAACATTACAAAGAAATATTCACAAGTTTTCTCAAAATTTCAAACCCTTTCATCTAAGTATGGATACCTTTTGAAATACTATTGATATTAATTCTTGTCCTAAGGATTTCTATCCTTAGATATTTTTAAATATCTTGAATTATATCTCAATCCATATTTTACAAAGTTAACATAAGCAACTATGGCTTGAACTTCATCCTTTTCACGAAATGGACATCATGAAATTTATGATCTTTTTGACATAGATATTTTAGTTTGAAAACATAATCAAGACAAGTGTTTATGGTAAAATAAATTCACTTAAGCAAGATAAATGGAAAAATTGAACCCCACATGACCATTTGGAGACTGATTGCTCCCATTGAACAACCCAATCTTACACCTACTATTATTCAACCAAACTTTGAACGCATTCAAGGAGAACAAACTGATATCATTAGCAGTTTGAGAAGCTTCACTTTTGAAGCAAAGGAAACACCAGCCCAGTTGAGAAACACAGCAAATGTCATAGACAAAGAAGAGGAACAAGCTGATATTGAGGCTAGAAGGCCCATATTATCACCACCCACATGGCAATAAATATCCTCGTTTATTCCATAAAATTGAACTTTTCTAAATGATCTCACACAAAGTCAGGATCCCCAAAAGGTCTACAATTCATCATTTTAAAATTAGGCATCTTGGTCCAAAATTTCTCAAGAAATACCTTTTCACTTCACAAAACCAAAACTAGGTTGGTATACAACTTCTACAAAAGTGCTTCAAGGAACAATCCAGACTTGTATGCCTTCTTTTATAGTCAGAACCCTAGTCTTTTTCACAATTTTGAACTTCTCTAAAATGTTGGGTCTTTAGGATTTGAAAACTTTAGAGATCTATCATGTTTCTCACTACCTTGATCTTATCAAAAAAAGGTTCACTCTAAGTCAACGTTGGGAAAAACACTTCATTCACCCCTTCATCAAAATTCACCCTTCACTTCATCAAACCAAAAAATTTTAATACACCAACACTTTTTGACTTTAAAATCTATCAAACCAGCCCCTAATTTAGCTACTTTCTATGTGAAATGTATCCTTTTCCATGCACATAGTTGAGTTAGTTATCATCTTTGAACTAGTTCATCTTGAAGGTCACGAATCTACCCTAAATATTTCCAAGTTCATCAACATCCTTTATCCAAACATCAAAACATCAAACTTGAGTCAAAAGTGTTGTCCATTGAAATTGATTGCAAAGATCACTTTCTATATCACCCACCTTTTCATCTCCCATTATCATCAATACTCCAAAAAGACTTAGAGTGTCCCTTTTACCTAGATTTGAGTCAACTAGAGAGTTCAAACATTATAAATCTCAACAAAACTCTCCTAGAGGTGACCCAAAATTTATGGTAAAGACAATATGACAACACAAGAGAAACATGGAGAAAACCAAAGTCAAGTGCTGCCAAAATAATGGGTTACACTTTTTGGGACATCCTGATTTTTGCTTGAAATCACATATTTTTAGAAAATACAATGATTTAAGACTTTAAAGGTTTGATTGAAATGATTTTAATTAAAGAGGGATTGATCAAACCCCCTTAGATCAAACCCCCTTGGATAGGACTTTTTTAGATTTAAACCATACCTATAATCGAGTCTCCTCTACACCTATCAAAATGTTGATAAAAACCACTTTTGATTTACCTTTTGGGTGATGAAATGGATTCATTTAAAATTTAAGTTTTCTAAGCATGTATCCCTTATTATAAGCTTCCCAAAAAGTATAATTTTAAATATGTTTAATTTGATTATTATATTTATTTTTTATTTCTTGTGAATGTAGGATTTCCAATGAACATCATGTTTTTTGTTTCATACATACGAAAAAATAGAAAAATAGAGAAAAAAAATTATAAAAGATACATGTGCACTAGGTATTGATGTCCTTATTCCAACAAAAAAAGAACAAGTTAATTCAAATGAATACAAAAAAATTTATGCAGGACGAAGTACACCTCTGTCCAAATTATAATTACTCTGACTTGAAAAATTAATTAAAAAATATATTTGTAAAAAAACATTATGAAAAGAGATTCTTGCACTAGATATTGGTGTGAAAAATTTGTATTTTAAAAATTAGAATTGTATCCTATCTATAAAAAGAAGTTATGCGGTCTGAAGTAAACATCACCTTTTAAAAATGTTGATTAGTAGAAAAAATAAGTTATTAAAAATTACATAAAATGATTCAAAATTTATTTTTTAATTTTAAAAAAAATATAATTAGAATCTACACAAAAGATCTAACAAATAATTAGTTTGATTCATCTTGAAATTCTTAATGGTTTAGCTACTATAGGTGTAAGAAAGTGAATATCTAGTGAAAAATCTTGATTTTAATGTCAAGTTTGGCCAAAAACTATAACCCATTATTGTGGGATCATCCTGACATCTACTTCACATTTATCTCAAGTGATCCAAATCCTCTAGAATTTGATCCAAGAAGTCATATTACCCCATCACATCAACCATCATCTCCATCAGGTGCATATGAGATAGAGGACATCACGAACAATCCATTTGAACTTACTAGGGAAGAAATCATGGAACATCAAGCCTTGGGAAGTATAGCTCCAATTTCCCCATCATTTGTTGCACAAAAATTGACACAAGGTTTCACAACTCCATCCCTAGGGATAAATCAAACATCAACATCTAGTATTGTAGCTAGTCTTGCTAAGTATTTTGGCCATACTCTTCCATTTGAAAGTAGCACACTTGTGGGAACTCTTGAAGCCAATTCTCCATCACAAACAACCACTTTGACACCAACATTTGGCACTCCTCCCATTCTCAAAGATCCCAAATAGCCATATAAACCACTTACACTTCATTACTCCACAACCACTTCAACATTTCTAGGACACACCTCTTCATTCATACCTATGAGTACCACAAGTGTGCCCAACATCACGCAAGGTAGTGTGGACCAAGTGGACCCAAAAGAGAAAGGAAATACTCATGCAAAATCAGCCATTACAACTACATGGGACCTCTTCATCCAATCTTCTTGTTCATACATCAAATGTAGCGGTTGTTGAAAACACATCTATCCCATCCATCATCAACCCACATCAAAATAATCCCTTGGTCATGAATCCCATCAACCTAGGTAATACCTTGTCTACATCCCTAACACAAGGAAATCCTCAAGACATGGGAAAAGGGAATATTTTTAATCAATGGACTCAAGGTCCTAGTGCATCATTACCATTGTAAAATCTAATGGCACCATCCTCATCTTTTCCCATAGTCCCCTTCACCATCCAAAATCAAACAGGACATCAAACTTGCATTCCTTCATCTTAATCCACTATCCTCCAAGGAATGTTAAACCAAGGGAACCCCCAACCTCTCATCAATAACCCACTACCCACTCAAAACATTACCACTCAAAATCCATCACACATGTCCCAACAACCAACTGATCCTACATTACAAGCACATGCCTTAGCTCTACAACAAGATCAACAAGATTATTAGCATGCCATCCAACAACAGCAAGCATCCCTAACAGCACAACAACAACAAGCAGCCCTAGCAGCACAACAACAACAACAACAGTAAGCAGCCTTAGTGGCATAGAAAGTTGCACGACAATAGCAAGCAATCTTAGCATAGCAACAACATCAATCCCATCAAGAAGCCTTAGTAGCACAACAAAAACAAGTCCAATAGCAAGCCCTAGTAGCACAACAACAACAACAATCTCAACAAGTAGCCTTAGCGGCTCAACAACAACAGCAAGCCTTACTAGCTCAATAGTATACCCAACAACAACAACAACCCCACCAAAGTCCCTACTATAATCCTCAATAGACCATCATCAATATAAACACGTTAGGAACATATACATCAACACCTCAATCACCTTCACAGAATCTCACACCACCATACACCCCATACAACACCTTTTTATAAAAGAATCCTGCATACAACTCATCTATCATCCCAACATATGTTCCTCCACCCAACCAACAAGACGATCTTGGATCACAACTCAAGGAATTTTCACAAGAAATGTAGGACCTTCTAATGGGCAAGACAAAGAAGCATCATACACAGAATCTATGTCACTATCCATTTGATTGAAACATCACAATGGTACCATTCCCTCCCGATTTTGAAATCCCCAAATTTGATAAATATAAAGGGAGAGCAAGTCTAGTGGACCATGTCAAATAATTCAACATCATGTGTATGGAAGTGGCCTACAAAGATTCTTATTTAATGTGCCTCTTCCCCACAAAGTTTAACAGGTCTTTCCATGTATTGGTTATCTCAACTACCTCCCGATATCAAAACTTTTCAATAAATTACCAATAAATTCATTGATCACTTCTCCTTTAATCTTGACATGGAGATAAGTCTAGAAGAACTGTACAGTCTCAAAAAAAACAAAGGAGAATCTTTTGCTAATTTCTTACAATAGTGGAGACAAAGAGCTAGTAAAAGCAAGTGGCCTCTTGCTAATGAACAAAAAGTGGAGATCATCATATCGAATCTAGATCCAAATTTATCCTTCCACTTAAAAATATAGTGCATCACATCTTATGACGAGCTTGTTCCTAGAGCTCTTAACATCGAGAGTGCTCTAATATACAGGGAAATACCCAAGCTTACAAATACAATCGCCCATCAACTAGTTCAAATGACAAGCCCCATTTCTGGCTAAGAAAAAAATGTGAAAAATGATGGTGTAGTAGATGCTAAGGTAGTCCTAAGTGCTCCTAGACCAAATAACAATCAATTTTCTAACATTCAACCAATTGTGCAGAAAAAAACACCTCCTCAGAGCAATCAGATCAACAACAGTGAAATGACACAAAGGCGAACCCCTAACAAGAACAAATATCTAAAATGAAAGTACACACAATTTCCAGAACCTATTGGAACCATCATGAAGAAATTGGTAGATTCAAACTTGATAATGCTTCCCAACTTTGAAAACTACCAAGAACCCCAAGAGAAACCATCCTAGTACAACGAGAATGATCTCTATGATTTTCAAAAAATCAAAGGACAAAAAATGACAAACTGTAGGAAGCCCAAAAATATTATCCAAGACCTCATAGAAAATGACACCATATCTATTGAGGTACCATTCAGGAATCAAAATCTTAAGATATACAAGAATTCCATGCCAAATCATAACAAAGGGAACAACAATGGGAAAGCTAAGGATTACACAAATGTGTAGCATACCTATTTCAATGTGGTCACTTCATGTGATAGTGTCATTACTATTGTCACCATCAAAGGGCCTAGTATGGAGTTTGGAGTCACCACACGATGTGGAAAAATTACCATCCAAGGAGTCTGTCTCAATCTAGGACATAGCCTACTTTTCCTTGACATCAAATCCTAGCAAGTATAATCTCCTAGATCGACTTAAGGAGACCCCCGCATAGATATCCATCTTAGAACTATTGAGGCTATCACCCGCACATAGGGAAATCTTAGAGAAAGGTTTGTTAGAGTCATCCATCCCTGAGGACATTGATACAGATTAGTTTCAAGCTATGGTAGGGCATATTGCTAATCATCTTCTCACCTTCTTAGAATAGAAAAACCTAGCAGCATTCCTAAAACAGCAAAGAGCCAACTTTGCATGGTCATATACTGATATGCTAGGGCTCAATCCAGAAGTATTTGTGCATCATCTAGTAGTTTATCCCAAAGCCAAACTAGTAAAGAAAAAGTTAAGGAAGATGCACCCTCAAATAGAACTCTTGGTGAAACTAAAGTTATAAAAGCTTATTGATGTTGTATTCATCAAACCGATAGATTATCCTGAGTGGGTTTCAAACTTGGTACCAATCTCAAAACCCACTAGGGCCATCAAAATATGCATAGATTTTAGAGACTTAAGAAAATCATTCCCAAAGGATGATTTCCCTCTTCCTAACATTGAACTCATCATAGACTTAACAATTGAACACAAAATTTTATCACTCATGGATGGTTTTTTAGGCTATAATCAAATCATGATCACCAAAGAAGATCAACACAAAATTACATTCACTTATCCATAGGGAACCTATTGCTGGAACATGATGCCATTTGGGTTGAAGAATGCAGGAGAAACCTATCAAAGAGCAATGACCCTTATCTTTCACGACATGATCCACAAAATAGTTGAAGATTATGTGGATGATATTTTGGAAAAATCAAAGAAAAGGAGTGATCACATGCATGTCTTAGGACCTATCTTTCACAGACTTGAAGAATACAAATTAAGGCTAAATCCAAAAAAGTGTCTTTGGAGTTACATCAAGGAAATTTCTCAGCTATATCGTCTCACAAAGAGGGATAGAAATTGATCCAGCAAAGGTAAAATCCATCCTAGACATGGAACCATCCAAACACTAAAGCAGGTGAGAGGATTACAAGGAAGATTGCATTCCATTAGAAGGTTAATAACACAACTATCAGAAAAAATCCACCCTTTCTCACATCTTCTCCATAAAGGAATAACTTACAAGTGGGATGAGAAATGTGATAAAGCTTTCCAACAGATCAAGAACTACCTTCTAAAAACCTCTAGTGCTCATACCACCAATAGAAAACAAACCATTGATCCTATATATCTCAGTAACATCAGCAGCATTAGCTACTCATTTGGCACAACATGATGAAAATGGTAAGGAAAGGGCTATCTATTATATTAGTGAGACATTTGTTGGTTATGAAATGAACCATTCATCCATTGAGAAAGCATGCTTGGTGGTAGTTTTTTCTTCACAAAAATTTAGACACTACATGTCACATCAAATCAAACTCATTGCAAAGATTGAACCATTGAAATACCTATTATCCAAAGAAACTCTCACTGGGCGAATGGCTAAATGGGTGATGATATTAACTGAATTTGGCATAGAGTACATGGAGTGCAAGATAATCAAAGGAAAAGTGATTGCAAACCAACTAGCAGATGCACCTATCTATGCAAAGAACCCATTGATATCTGAGTTTCCTGATGAATCAGTGTTCCTTATCAATCTCATAGCTCGGTGGAAAATGTACTTTGATGGATTGTTCACCCAACATAGATCAGGAGCAGGTATTCTTTTCATCAACCCTCGAGGTGACTACATCCCAAATTCATGCAGGCTATCAGTTTTGTGTACTAACAACATTGTTGAATACAAATCCCTAATTATGGGTCTAAGGATAGTATTTCAGTGGTAGATACAAGAGAAAATTCTATGGAGACCCACAACTATTTATCAACCAAGTCAATGACAAATACCAAACTAAGGATGATAAACTTACTCCTTACAAAAAGATGGTAAAAAGTCTCAAAGATATTTTCATAGGTATATCTTTTGAGCAGATTCCTCTCATGAACAACAGAGCAGCAGACACCATGGAAACAATCGAATCACTATTAGACATGCCAAATAACATCCTCCAATGCAAATTCTTGGTAGAACAACTTCTTGTACTGACTTTTGAAATCCTTGAATCTGAATTTTTGTGTGTCATTGTTCGTCGTAGATCCCCATGGTACCATGACATATTTACCTACATAAGTAGAGGAACCCTCCCTTCCCATATCACCTCAAACCTTAAAAATACCTTTTTTTCAAAAAGGCATCTCGATTCGTGATCCTAGGTGATACCCTATACTGCCGAAGTATCGAAGGCACATTACTATGATGTCTTAACCAAGAGGAATCCTTGACCTCTTTAATAGAAGTTCACAATGGCATATATGGTTCCCATTCTAGTGGCATGACTTTAGCTAAGAAACTATTGAGGATAGGATACTACTGGCCAACAATGGAAAGAGAAGCCCATTAGTATGTGCAAAAATGTGTCCAGTTTCAACATGGAGATCTGATTCATGTTCCAGCTCAGGAATTGCAACCAGTTATCACACCTTGGCCTTTTTCATAGTGGGGACTTGACCTCATAGGAAAAATCACTCCAACCTCATCCAATGGCCACATTTTTATCATAACAGCCACTGAGCACATTACCAAGTGGGTTGAAGCCATTCCTATGACCTACATAATGGGGAAGCAAATTGCTAAGTTTATCTTGAATTACCTAATATTCCATTATGGTGTTCCACAAACCCTTATCTCAAACAACAAGACACCCTTCAAAATTTAAGATGGGAAAGAGCCATGTCAAAAATTCATCATCCAAAATTGATTCTCTACCCTGTATTATCCCCAGGGAAATAGCCAAGTTGAGGCTACAAATAAGACTATCTTAAAAATCCTATGGAAAACAGTCAATGAATCTAGTCGTGACTGGCATCTGCAGTTAAATCCCACTCTTTGGGCTTATTGAACCAATATATGCATTCCAATAGGTGCAACCCCTTTCTCCCTATTCTATGGATTGAAATCCATTCTTCCTATTGAGGTTGATCTCCCATCATTGTGAGTTTCATTACAAAACCTGATCACTGATGAAGAATATAGAATATCTTGGTTGAATGAGCTAGAATTCCTAGACGAGTGTTGTCTTGATGCTCTTAATCATTTGCAAGCCTATCAAAATAGACTAAAATAGAGCTATAACAAAAATATAAAATTTTGGTCTTTCCAGGTAGGGGATCTCATCCTAAAGCAAAATTAGAAGAATCTTCCAGATCAGGACAGTAAAGGAATGTTTGAGCCTAACTGGTTGGGTCCCTTTGTCTTCAAAGTAAGCTATGGATAAGGAGCATATCAATTGTCAACACCTAAAGGTGAGCCCTTGTAGAAACCAACCAACAACATGCATCTTAAAAGGTTTTATGCCTAGTCTTGAAGGGTAAAAAATATGAAAATACAAAAAAAATCAAAAAATGATCAAAATCCAAAAAAAGAATCAAAAACATAAACATTCATATTTAAACTCTCAAAAAGACCAAAAATAGCCTCAAAAAAATTTCAAAATACCAAAAACATTGAAATATAATTCCAAAAAATTCAAAATCACCCATCCCATTTCACTTTCACCCACAATAAACCTTCACCCATAATAAATCAATCATCAACTTCAAACCTTTGGCAAAACAAGTATCACAAGTCATAAAGTGAGAACTTAAGTGTCAAAATATCAAGTCTAGATCATAGGTAAATGCACCAGTGAAATTTGTATCAACAACTTATCATAAAGCTCACCATCATCCTAAATCAAACCATCTAATCAACATGTCATAGGATGTATCCTTCCTACGATGGACATTAGCATCAGAAATCATCTAAGATAAAATATACTGGAAAGAGATATAGATAACACTAACTATTTTTCTTTAATATTTTCTTATGATTATCTTAATGACCCATTCTAAGGACCTCTCAATGATGTCTCAATAATTTAGAGAGAAAGGAATGGGGCATCAATCATTATCTTTCATTTACTATGCTTGTGGGTATTCTTGTAAAATAATCTTGGCACATACTTTCTTAGTCGTGTGTAGGGAAGTTGTTTGGAGTAGATTGTTGACTATTATGTATGGTTTGGTCTGATATATTCTAAGCTTATAACTTACATTCCAATGAGGTTTATGTATGTCAAGGTGTGAACAAGAACTATACTATCTATTTGCAGAGTCATAGTCCATTACACTAGATACAACACCATCCTAGTTATCAATACCTTGATGCATCATATCTATGTGTTATATCAAACAATAAAAAATGATAGAAAATCCCAATCCCAAGATATGAGAAAATAATCATCATCATCATCATGCATTTATCATCACCATCTCTAATAAAGTCTCGGTGGATCATAGACTTGTTAGATCTTTGAAGTAATCATCAAAATCAATGGTCAAATCATCTTGTTTCTTCTATCTTCTCTTTCTACTAACCTGGTATCATGACATTCAAAAAAACCATCATCAATGCATCCATCCTGCATCTACAAATCATCAACATGGATACATTTTTCATAATCATAGCATATCATCAAAACATACATCCTGCATAATCATTATCATTTAAGTTGTGATGAATAATATAGATTTATTATTCTAAGAATCTTAAATCATTGCACACATATCATAAACATGCATCGCATCATCATATAATAAGCATGAATATCTACATTATCCATCCATACATCCAATGCATACATCATCAAATCATAAGACTGCATAAGAAAATAGACAAAAACAAATGCATTCACATCATTTGAATAAGCATAGCATAAGCATATCATATCATCCATACCATGGAATATCATGAAAAGATACTAAAAAATAATATAGCATTGCATCATACATAATCATAATGCATCATATCTCATATCAAAGTGCATCCATACATTCAAACCATGAAATAAAGAGAACACATCACATCATATTGAATCTGTATTTGTATCATATATATCAAAAAATGGTGAACTATCATGATACAATATTTGAATCAGTGTATGTATATCAATCAAAAATACAAAATCCACAAGGCTATCAAAAAGGATCCCATGAATGTATATTTGTGTAAAGAATCAGTCAATGATCAAAAAGTGTCTATATAAATGAGCTAGTCCTAATGGCTACTCCCATCACCAACCTGTCTCTCTCGCTAATCCTCAGCTCTAGGGTGTACCCCGCTCCTCTGAGAGTAATACGGTTGTGTAAGTGGTTGTGGGACATCCCTGTGATAATGCATCCTATAGTAGGATGCTCAATCATAGCCTCTCTATATAATTTGGCAAACACATTCCACCCCTGGGCTACAGCAGTCATGGTCTCTAACTATTGACATCATCTAACCTCTTGAGCCTACTGCATCTCGGTAATCTGTCTAAGTTTCCACTCCTAGTCTCTCTTGGTTATCAAGGCCACTATCTACTATTTGGCCTAATCTCTCTTAGCAGTGATCACAAAAACCTGCTAACAGGCCTAATCCCTCTTGCTCGTAATAACCTGTACCTACTATTGAAGTTGTATCTATAAATCATGACGATCTATCCCTAGTGGTGGTGGCTGCTATGGAGGTTGTTGTATCGGTGGCTAAAGAGGAGGATGCTAATCTACTACTGGTGCCCCTAGGATCTATCCATCCTATCCATCCTATCCACCTTAGCTATCCTAGTCATCCTAGCCATCCTAGCCATCCTAGCCATCCTGGCCATCTTTTCCTCTACCCCTACCTCTACCTCTACCTCTTCCTACCCCCTCCCTCTTGGTCTCGCTCATGGAGGTGCACCCATTTGATCTTTCAACTGAAGATGGGGTGTGAATTGTGCATCATACATAGTTGTTGTCTAAGCATCCACCTTCCCCTGATCATATGCCCATGGTCAAACAACCAGCTATTGAAAGCCCTCAACAACCTTGTGGGTTAGGACAATAGGTCCCCATGCTCCCGACTCTCGTGCTGAACTAGCAAAGATTATAGTGTATGCATCATCTGGTCTATCATTCATGTCTCTGAACTATCTCACCACCCTATCTAGTAGGTACCTCTCTATAATGGTATGCTCTGCACCTTGCATATATCAAGTCTGTCGAGCAAAGAAATTTTTTTGTACATCATCATACCAAGCTTGCATCTATAGCTAGGGTCACCATCTAAAGATTGTCATATCATCAATGACTCTATTCCAATAGGGACTACCAAGCTGCCTTGTATGTTGTAGTATGAAGGAACCCCTATACCTCCACACAACAAGATCATCTAGCACAGTGTCTGCCATGTGAACAATCAGTCAAAGCACAACAATGTACTCCTAGGCCCAAATATGAAGTAGAGTGACTCTTGTTTCGATCGCTCTACCATCACAATATACAAAATCATTCATATCATGGTACAAAGAGGCCAACATCATTGGCCCACAAGCATATTGAGTCCTCCAGAATAGCATCATGTGCCAAGCCAAGCTCCATCCTAGACTAAACCCTCTACTCTGTCGATCTGGAGAAACCAAACTAGATATGATCATTGCACCAATCAATTTGAAAGTGGGCACTCGACCTTTGTACATCTTGAGGTCAATCTACAAAGTGACTAGAAAAATATCCTCCTAGTCCATCACCTTGTGGCATGCATCGTAACCAGCGTCAACATCGTATATCATGCACTCACCATGTATCAAAAAATGCAATATCCACCATATATCCTCAAGCGTCACTATTGCCTCACTAGTAGGAAGGTGGAATGATGAAGTCTTGATGTGCCATCACTCGCAAAATTTTGTCATCATCACCAAGTTTGTACGAACAACAAGCATGTATGCCACGTACAACAGATCAATCTCCCCCAAGTGCTCCTATCACAACTCAGATAAATCACCAAGTCTGGAAAAAACTATGGGATGATGTTAGCGAGACATCAAAGGTGGAATGACCTCCTACACCCACGAAGTGCATTGTTAATGGTGTTTTTTGCACAGCAACTACTCTGACAAGATGCAATATCCTATCTCTCATGAAAGTTAAATCTCTATCAGCAAGCCTCAAGACATAACCCCAAGGTCTCTAACGTCAGGTCTTGACAATGCATGAACAACTCAGTGATAAAATGTGAAAATGTTGGTAATCACAATGGGACCTTACTACAAGCAAACTACTGAATCGATTCTATCATATTTAACAAACTGGAAATGCTTCAATCCTAGATTTAACCCAATAATCAAAGAAATAGAAAAAGAATAAGGGTTTCAAAGAGATTTCTAAATCTAATACTACTCCTAAGATCAACAATGAAAGTAACCAACACTCAAAATGGACCAATCCCTCTAAACCGATCTCTGCTTGACCCAGATAAATCTGCAATCTTATAGAGAATAGTGCAATCTTCTGAGGTGTTAGAATTTTCAAATCATAAACATTTATTCAAATAACCCTATTGCCTTTAAAATGAACAAGCCCTCACAATCGAAGTAAGCACAATGAAATAAGAAGTCCAAGCTAACTTTGCAAAGCAACTACCAATCAGTTGGTTGTGAAAAGTATGGACTAAAGGATTGCTGCAACATTCAAGTATTAAATCACAAACATTATTAAATCAAATATAATCTTAGTTTTAACCTTCTCAAAGAAATTTTAAAGATAGGATAACAATAACCATGCAAAACAAAAGAAAAAAAGTATGGCACCAAGTCATAATGTCATTACTTGTATTCGAATTATCTAGTGTAGCAACAATTCAAGCTTTTTGTTACAATATTTGCTTGAGGGAAACTACCTGCTAACTTACTCTACTTCTAACTAGCTCTATTCTATATTCTGGTTACAAATTCTAACCTTCTAACCCTTTACAAATGAGGCGACATGCCCAATAAATAGAATCCCCCAGGAACACATTAGCCAGGAAAGGGTTTCGCAGCAATAATTCGACACAACCACCCAGCCAAGAGAGTCTTTGAAATGGGTCAAATAGGCATTAAATGAACATCACGTCCAAGTCGGCATGAGATACTTAGCTTGGATGATGCATGGGAAGATAATAGGGAAACACAAATCGTGTTGTAGCCTATCATTAGCTCCCTTCCCTATTACCTTTACTCTGATCTGACTCTGTTTGTACCCTCAAGAATGCCCCATCTAAGTCGGCCACTGGTGGCAAAGGAAAAACCCTAAGTCAATTTTTGATGGATGCAACTTACTCTCTTGAGTGTTTGACCGACTTATCCCAATCTGCCTTATACACTAGATATTTATCAATGACTGCAAGGTAGGTGGCTACATCATCCAACTGGTGCTTGGACACAGAATCATCATTACCTAGTGCATAAACATCATGCCACCACTTCCTCAATTTTTCCAGGCTCAAGTACTTAGGTGCGATCTTCCTTCTTCCTTTCATAATTTCAAAAAAGGCAATGGATCTATTGTAGGCACTAGCCAGGGTATCATCAATCTGCTTTCTTTGCTTGTAAATCTTTCTCAACACCTTCTACCTAATCTGCAACATTTCGTACCACTCCCATGGTTCGGTAGCTCTTGAGGAAGGAAGAATTCCATCACTGACCAACCTATCCTGGGTGTACTCCATGATGGTTCTGGTTTTCTATAGAAGGAGATTTGTATCCTCTTTCTCTTGTGCTAACACCAATTTCAACCACTCAGTTACCATGCTAGCATCCTTTCCAGTTGACAGAATTTCCTTAATAGCCCCATCACCCTTTATTTGCACACCTTGCAACCAATTCGTAGTGGCAAGGGTGGAAGCTTTCATCTTTTCTAGCTCGGTGATGGTCTCTTGAGGTATAGGATTTGCAGTAGAGGAATAAGGGTTAATGGATTGTAGGGGCTTCATCAATTCTTCCAAGCATTTCCTGAGATTTTCATTTTCTTTCTTCAGCTCCTACCTGGTCTTCACTTCCTTCCTCAATCTACCCACAATAATCGTACTAGAACCCTCATAATCCTCAATGTCCTACTCGACTAATGTAGGTCCTAGATTGAGAATCTGAATATTGTAGTCCTCTCCGACCACATCATCTCTATTTTTACCTAGAGCATGGGTGGCAATGTGAACAACTCGATCATGAGCTTCATCTCTCAATCCTTGAGATCACCCTAGCCTTCTTCCTACCTTTACCTTTTCCAATTCTGGCTAGTAGTGCATCCCCATTCGGTGGGCTATCTTCTACAACAACTTGTTTTCTCTTTATCTCTTTATCCAGCCACTCTGGAACAGTGGATTCAAATTGCACCTCAACCTATATTTCCTCCTATTCATCCTTTGGTGCCTCACTTAAATTCTATTTCTCAGGGGTCTCATCAGTTTCACTTTCCTTCTCCTCAGCATGCTCCTCTTCATGTGTAGGTGAGGGATCCTTCACTGCCTCTTCTCCTAGAGGAGATTCGACTTCTTCAGTTCTGACAAGGGAATCTACATATGTAACCATGGGGGATAGCATTATCTTCTCAATCTTTGTCGCTGCACTATGAAGATCGCTCCCATGAAATTCATCTCCATCGGTATTCGGATAATCCTCAACATCCTCTGTCTCACTAGGCTTTCCTTGAGCTCCATTAGCAGAAGGCACATCATCATGTTGTTTCTCATGAGGAACCACTGGAGGGAGATCTTCCTTAGGCACACTGCCCCTAGGAGAAGGAGTCCTTGATGCCCTTGCATATACTTTGGCTTTCTCCCCTGAACTTTCAACATTTACTACTAGTGGGGTAGTTTCTTCCTATCCCACCTTGGAGCCTGCCCTCTCTGACAATTTTATGATTTTCCACCTCTTGGGAACAGGATCATCAACCTCAGGTCCCTGGCTTTTAGTCTCTTTCTACTCAAACTTCTTAGTTCTTGTCCTCTTCTTAGCCTTTGGCTTTCTCTTTTTTTCTGTCTCTTGGACCTTCGTTTCTTGAACATCTTTAATCTTGATTTTGGAAGGAGAGTCCAACTTACCCTTGCACTTAGGATCTTGTTTGGTAGATTCTTCAGAGGTGGAGTGCGGATCCAAATCTCCCATTAGCGCATAGGTGCATTGTACACCATTATTTTCCAACTCCCATAGTTTATGCCTTAGCTACATCTTAGTAAATTTGAGAACTAGATCCCTCAGTTGTTTTAAATCTATCTTTTCTTCTTCCAACCAATTCACATCACCAATTGGTTTGTCCTTTATGGCCTCATAGGCATGATCTTGGATCAAGTTCCCATCATCTTCCAATTGGTTAGGAACTAGCCTCACATTGTATAATCGAATTGAGTCAACTAGAAGCCAGGAGAATTTCTTCCTTCTGACCTCAAATTCATCACTACAACTGGCCGAGTAGTCCTCCAAATTTACCTTATGTCTATACTCTTTGTTGGCCTTCTTTTGAGCTTTTCCTCTGATATTAAACCTGGATCTCTTGGAGTGGAAAGACAAGCCAAGAGTACTCATTTATTCTTCTAAAGCTTGGGCAGAACCAATGGAAGGAAAAACCTCTCTGGTGCCAATTCTCAAGGGCAAGTCTCAGCCAAATCCAGTCTTATGCTTGTCCTTCTTGACAATGGCATCAAATTCACAACTCTGCCTAGTGACTTCCAACAATATAATGTGATCAGTGGGATACCTTGGGAGTCTGTATGGGGCTTTCAGGCAGCCATCAATCCAAATGTATGAGAAGGTTGGGAATTGAATAAACCAAGCTCCATACTTCTTGATGAGTTCCTTTGCTTGATCTGAAATTCTAACATGCTCTACTTCCTGAACCATTATGGTGATATGCATGGTAAATGCATCATTTTCCCTCCTATAGTCCGAACTTCCTAAATACAACTAAGGGAAAACTTCATAGATGATTTCCTGTCCGAAAATTCCCTTTGTATCCAATCCTTTGTAGGGATGGAATCTAGCAAGTGCATAGACCAAATATGAGGTCATTGTGAAGGTCTTTGTCTGCAACACATTTGACAATTGCTTGTGAATTACTTGGATAATGACCGCTACCAAATGGTAGTCAATTTTCTCTTGTTCCATTCTTACAATTGCATGGCACATCCAATTCTCAAATGTACCAGCACTCCTCAATCCATCCACACTACTAAGAAACGTGATGGCATCATATTACTCCTTCTTGAATTTTTCTCTGAATAGTTGCTTAGGAAACTTGGAATAGTGTGACTTGGGCTTCTCCAACCAAGAATTGATAAGCTATTGTGACTTCACAGTTTATTCATCATAGAACTCTTGAGCTGCCTCAATGGTGAATCCCACCACATGAGACTGTTTTGGCATATCAAAGGCCTGGGAAATGGAGACCAGGTTGAGATTGGCAATAACTCTCCCTTGAGGACCTATTATCCTCTGTGTGTTCTGATCATAGTGCCTAGCACACTTAAGGACCAGCTCGTAACATTGCACCATAGAAGGAAAACTAGCAACATGGGACAAGCTTGATTCCATTATCCTTCTAGTCACCAAAGGAGGATCCTCAGCCGCCATTCTTTCTTTAAACTCTTCGTAGTCCCAGAGGCCAACATTTGAATCAGTGACTTATGACTAGACAGAAGTGATCTTACTCTCAGGGACCTTGCTCTTAATGTCCAGCTTAATCCCCTCTGCATCAGATAATGAGGAACCAGTTGCCAC
This sequence comes from Sequoia sempervirens, assembly GCA_007258455.2. Lineage (NCBI taxonomy): Eukaryota > Viridiplantae > Streptophyta > Pinopsida > Cupressales > Cupressaceae > Sequoia > Sequoia sempervirens. Next base: position 30,575 of record VDFB02075085.1, read on the forward strand.
CTTGCTTGATTCAACTTGCATTCAACATGAAAACATAATAAAAACCATAGGAAAGTAAGGTCAATTCATCAAAACACTGTTAGAATGCATCTCACATAGTGAAGGTGTCATTAAATCTCATATAAAATGACCACAACACATTTCGGGTTTCAAGACCATCCGCAGAATCTCAGTCAAAGAGGAATTTCAAGAAATTCTAGACTGATCAAATTCCAACAAAATGACCAGAAAACACCTACTTAATCATTAAAATTGATCATTTATCATCAATAAACCACATGGGAGCTCATAAGATAGCATGAATAAATCATAAAATGCATTGAAAATCACTAACATATCATGCTATTCAATATTCCTTTGCATTTCATCAACCTTCGGGAAAATCTGCCAGAGACGGATTCCCGCGAAAAATGAGCCAAAGAGGATATCAAAAAATCAGAGAGACAACGGATTTTGGAAAAATCCAGACTTGACAGAGATCCGCAGATAATGCAAAATTCCAAACCAATGGAGATTCCCAAAACAAAGGATTCGGCAAGAGTCAATCATTTCATTTAGAAGTCTCAGCAACTTCTGGGAGTCTCGCCGAAGAATTTCATCGGCAAAGGTTTTGCTAAGACTTAGTGGTTTCGGTGTAATGTCCTTCCGACTAGGGGGAGTCTCAGCGAAACAAATGAGTTTATTTCGTCCAAACAAAATTCATTTGGAAAGAGGTCATGCTGAATGGGGGCACGTCTCACCGAAGGCAAATATGAAAGTCATGCCGATGAGAGATCTTCTTCAAGGTAAAGTCACAACGACTCCCCCTTGTCTCACCGACCATCAAAGTTTAAGTAATAACTTCGGCCAGACTAAATTTCATCTAAATGATGTCTCAGTGAACTTAAAGAGTCTTTCCAAACGTCGATGTAACAAACATCTTGATGTGACCAGTGGGTAGTCGGGGTAAGGTCTCAGTGAATTTTCTTGGTCTCGCCGACTAGCGATAGAACATGAGAGACCTTCGGTGTGAGAAAGACACTGTCACAGTGAACATGTAGAATTAGGAGGGCTTTCGGTGAAATGTTTTGACTTCGGCTAGAGGTCCCAGTGACTACGCAATGTTTCACCAATGTAGATTTCTATCCGTATAACCTCTCACTGACAATATGTGGTCTCCCCGAAAAAGATCTAGGCTCGCTAAGAAAAGAAGGCCTTGCTATGAAGTCCTGGCGAACATTAGGAGTCTGGCCAAAAGTGAAGGTCTGGGCAAGAGTAGTGAGCTCGCCAAAAGGTTTCTCCGAACAGATAGAATCTTCCCAACTTTTAAGGGTACTCCACAAGAATAGAAAATGTTTGGTGAAAGGTCTCGCCGAAAGGGGGAGGTCTTGGCAAAGCAAATGAATATTGGTAAAACTACTGGATCCCGCTATGACCTCTTGTCGACTAGGACTTGTCTTGCCAATGGCGATTATGAAAGTGCATGTCGATGAGACATTTTCTCATGGGGTCAAGTTTCGATGAATCCTCTTTTTCTCACCGACAGAAATAGGAGACTTTATCGACGAGAGAAATGATATTGTCACAGCGATCCAATATGAACTTAGGAAGACCTCTTCGTCAAACAGGGTGATCGATATGACATCTCACTAACTTTGAAAGGTCACAGTGAATAAAATTCGGAAGGGATGGATTATCCTAGACTGCGACGTTGAGTCACAATTTTACCCAGACACCAAATCGACCATGAATTTCAACAGTTTAACTCAGGACAAGTTAGGGATGGACCTTTCATGAATTTTCTTTGCATTCTAGGTCAATTTTAAGATGAAATCACCTGATATGGCACTGCCCTAGGTCTAAAACCCTACTCATCTGCCATTAGCGCACATGAAAGTTCAAAATTTAGTTGTTTCCACTGTTAATTCATCACTAGGGTTTACTAATTACTCTCAGGAAAGATCCATCGAAATGCAAATAGACAAATGAGCTCAAAACTCGCCTGGGAGATGACAAATGATGCAATACTAAACAATCCTGGCATGAAATAAACAAATACACAGGAATTCAAATCCCACAAGCTCTCACAATACCAACGTTCCATTCATAATTCAATCAAAGGTAGGGCAATAAAAACATACCATTATAAAGTGGAAATCGATCTGAGGATCAGCAAATGCAAAGCTCAATGGTGTCTATAATGAACACAGATGATAATACACAAGAAATCACCACCAAATGAAACCAATTCAAACCCAAACACCTAAATGCCCAAAATCTCAAAGAACAAACTCTAAGGATGTAGCTCTCAACTTGGACAATGGCAAAGATAAGCAAGATGGCAAAAAGATCCTAGAAACCAAGTAAAACCCAGCCTTCACAACACGTATGAAGCCATTAATGCAATTGATAAGACAGTCATGAAACCCGAGGAGCTGACAACAAGGCAGAATCCAGGGAAATTGGGCCCACACAGAAATCCATGAAAACTAAAAATTCTCGAGCAACAAGATCCAACCGGAATTCAAGCAGGATCTGGGAAAATCGAACCAAGGCAGAAAATCCCGAATCAGGGCAAAAGCCCGAAATTCGTCCAGAACTTAATATTTTCAATGAATAACCTAGGGGAAAAACTTAGGCAATCAAAATAAAATTTAAAGCACATGCCTAAATAAGACAAAACCTCAAAAAGAAAGGGCCAAAACACCAAGACCAAAGCGAAAGAGGGTCCCTTCCTCTAGCAAGGCATGTGTGCAAAAAACTGCACAACAAATGGCTACTTCTACTGGGAAAATGCTTCAAAGCATTTGATGATGAACAGGGATCGAGAACCCAGAATCTTTGGTTTCAATCTCACAATCAAATAAACAAGTCATAATGCAAGGATTCAAAGAATCATAACCAAAGGATAGATCAAACCCTCCATAAACTGAAATAAAAGTATGTGCACATGAGTTCATTTCCCTCCTTAAGCTACTATAGAAACCAAGTTCAGTCAAGTTAGGCTACGTAATGATTCTAACTTCAAAAGCAACCTGGATAGGTTATCGATACCAGTCAGGCGTCCATAGCCCCAACGAGGTTATCATTGTGACTCTCTTGAACATAGCTCTACTACTAGCCAGGCGTCCATAGCCCTGGTAGAGATATTCAGGTACCCCTGATAAGTTGAATTTATTCTTTTGATATTCAATATTTCACTTTTCTTTCCTTTGATATTCTTTATATGTCTCTTTTGTTTCAGCTTGTGAACAATGAAGCTCACACTCAGGGCTGAGAACCAAAGTGGCGCTGAAGCAGAAATAGGATTTTTCACTTGACAAGACTTCACAAGGATTCCTATAGTGACATCAGGATTCTTATGATATACGATGAGTATAATATTTTCAAAGTACTTCAAATTCGAATCAAAGCCTATGATCAATCATCTATAAATCTGACATTAAGACTATTGGCAATAACAAAGACTTCAACCGTCCTTTCAAGATGCAAGACCAAAGCTCACCAAGGAAATACTTAGAACAATTCCAGAGAAGATAGATTTTCCATGCAGATGCAACACACCCAAGCGAAAACAAAGAAACCCCCAAAGAAAAATCAGAGCAAAAACAAACAAACCAAAAGCAAACCTACACTAACCAAAATGAACAAAAGCAAAGAAGAAAGGAAAACCCACTCTAACTATATACAAAACAAGAGCTGAAAACAACTCAAGACCAAAAATAATGCTTCGAATACTGTCAATTGACAGGCAGTGGGATATCTTCTCCAATGAGAGTTCTCAAACGAAAATCATTATCTCCTAGAATTTTTGAGATCTGGTAAGGTCCAAGCCAAATTTTATCAAATTTTCCATGCTCTCCCTTACGGTCGTGGGATTTATGCCAGGAAAGAACCAAGTCAAAAATCCTAAAATCCTTAACCTTGGCTCTCTTATCAAACCACCTCTTGACAACCCCTTAATTTTTAGCAAAGTTCTCCAGGGCTTCATCCCTTTTTTCTTCAAGGTGCAATAGTTCGGCAAGTCTTTCCTTACATTTATCTCCCTCATCATAATAGTCATTAATGAACTGAAGGGTAGGAATTTTCAATTGTATAGGAAACACAGGTTCTAATCCATAAACCAGGTGGTAGGGTGACATCCCTATGGAAGCTTTATGTCTTGTATGATCTACCCAAAGAGCAAACCTAAGTTGGGTATGCCAATCCTTCGAATTTCTTTCTAAAAATTTGAGGATAATAGTCAGGATATTTTTGTTAGATGACTCAGCCAACCCATTACCCTGCGGATAGTAATTGGAAGCAAATTTTATAATGATCCCATGATCAAAATCCCAATTAGAAAATTTCAACGATGAAAATGCAGGACCATTATCACATACCAAAGACATAGGGCATCCACAATGATTAAGAATACCTGATTTAAGGAAGTTAATTACTACCTCTGAAGTACACTGCTTGCATGCAAGAGCTTTTGTCCATCGTGTAAAATAATCAGTAATGGTGAGAATATACCTATGACTAGTGGAGGAGGGTGGATTGATGGGACCAATGAAGTCCATCCCCCATTGTGCAAAGGGTTTTACCTCGAATACTGGTTGGAGTGGGAGTGCGGCATACTTCTCTCTGGTGGCCATCGTCTGACACACATGGCATGTCTTGACGTGACTGTGGGTGTCTTTGAACAATGTAGGCTAGTAGTAACCAACTCTAAGAATCTGGTTTGTTGTAGATGGTGCTGACCCATGTCCTGTACCATATCTGTCATGGAATTTTGACATCACTTTTTCATATTTTTCCTTACCTAGGCAACTTAAGTACACACCCTCGTGATTTTTCTTGTATAAAATAGCTCCTTTTAACATGAAACTATCACTCTTTAAGCGCAATTCCCTTCTTTGTACTGAATTCAGATGCTCAGGGCATCTCTGGGTCAGGAGGTAATGAACAATATCATCATACCACTCTCTTGGAGAAACATCCTCTAAAGTATAAGCCTGAGTCGTAAGCTCAAGGCCTGTCTCTACCATTGTCTTTGTGAGCCCCTGCTCTCTTACCAAATTCATGGGCTGAATTTCCATATCATACTCTTGTATCATAGTTACCAACTTGGCTCTACATTCTCCCAGTTCATTCTGTATCAATAACAGCTTGACTACAGGATTAGGAACTATAGAAAAGATCTTATTTTTGAGGATGTAATGTATGAATTTTTTGACTACCCTAACTAAGGCATAAGCCTGCTTCTCCACATTTGGGTACCTCAACTCCGCATCCTTCAATCATGTGCTCATGAATGCTATGGGATGTTCGTTGCCTTGGTCATATTTTTGAGTTAATATAGCAGCATAGGAGTGGTCAGAAGTAAATGAATATATGTAGAATGGTTTAGCATAGTCGGGACTAACTAAAACTGGAGCTTTAGCAATAGCCTTCTTTATTTCAGCAAATGTTTCCTTCACTTCTGCATTCCACTCCACCTTGGCCTCCTACTTCAACATTGCATTCAGTGGCTTAACTATTTCTGCAAACCCAATGATGAACTTCCTAAAAAAGTTGATCTTGCCGAAGAATGACTTCATTTCTTTTTTACTAGCAGGTGGTGGAATCTTGAGAATAGCCTCTATACATTTTGGATCGATTGCAATCCCCTTCTCAGAGATAATATGCCCTAGTAACTTACCTTCTGTAACTCTGAAGATGCATTTCCTGGGATTGAGCGATATGCCAAACTCTCTGCATTTCTGGAAAACTTTACACAAATTTGAGATATGATCACCTCTCTTCCTTGAAAATACTATCAGATCATCCAAGTAGATGATTATGCACTTCCCAATTAGATCTTTAAAGGCTATGTCCATTTCTCTCTATAATGTAGCTCCAGCATTAATCAAGCCAAAAGGCATTCTTCTATAAGCGAAAGTGCCCCACTTACTGGTGAAAGCAGTCTTGTGTCTATCCTCATATTGCACCATGACTTGGTTGTACCCTGAATAACCATCCAAGAAGGACATCATCTGAGATCCATTAACAATCTAGAGTACTTCATCTAGTGAGGGTACCGGATAATTATCCTTTTCTAATGCCCTGTTTAGGTTCCCAAAATCTACACACAATCTGATTTCACCATTTTTCTTTTGTACAGGAACTAGGTTTGCAACCCAAGTAGAGTGTCTAACCAGAAATATTATCCTTATAGACAACAATTTCTGCACTTCCTTCTATATTATTGGTTCCAGCAAAGCATTAATAGGCCTCTGCCTCTATCTAAAGGGTTTCACTCCTGGATTGAGAGGGATAGTATGATTTATGACTGATGTATCATAAGTCTTCAAGTCTTCATAACTTCAGGCTATCACATTTGGATATCTATGTAGTGCCTCTAAGATTCCTTTCCTTTCTTCTAGGGTGCACAATTTACCGAGGAAGATGTTTTTGACATCATCCTAGGATCCCACATTATACTTATCACACTATCCACTAATGGACTCTTTCTTGGCATCCTGTTCTTGATTTTTTATCCTATCCAGATCAAATATTCTTTCTAATTGTACCATCCCCCTAGGAATAGTGTTGGTCTTCAAATTTATTACCCTTTCGAGGTCCATCTCTGCTTCTTGGAGCTCAGTTTAATCGATTATGTGAGAAGCAAAAACATTTGTATTTGTGATAAAATCTAGAATATGCTTGTCATCTTCAAATACCTAGAAGTTGGTGACATGGTCAGGTATTGAGGGTACTGCGGTCCATTCTACGGTAAACTTCTTCAACCCAGAAAGAGATAGAGGTTGCAGAGTACTGGCTGCCTAGGCCAAGGAATCAGTTGTCTGGTTTTTATTTCATGGAATCAGCTGAATATTGAAGGCATCAAATCCTTCAATAAGGTCCCATACTCTATGTTTGTAGTTAGTCATTCTTCTGTCATGACAAGAATATTGTCTCGTAACTTTCTTGACAACTAATTCAGAATCTCCATACACTTGCAAGATCTTAACCTTCTTCTTCAAGGCCATTAACAATCCATGAACCAAAGCTTCATATTTTGCTACGTTATTTGTACAATGAAACTAAAGTCTATGAGCAGCAGAAAATGTCTTACCTTTTGGGCTGATTAGCTCAAATCCTGCCCCAGCTCCTTGTTTTGATTTGGACCCATTGAATCTCAAAGTCCAGCAAACAACACCTATGGACTTCTTTGCTTCTTCACTTACATTGTTGTTGTTGGATGGCTTTTCAGAAGGAATCACTCCTTTTCCTTTGTGGTCTTCTTGGACATCCATGTTGTCAATTTTAACTACATGAGTGGGGTTGATCTATTTCTGTATTTGTTCCACTACAGCTTGGCATAAGTAGCAATCCAATTTTGAATGTGAACATTATGTACCCTGCACCAATTGGAAAAAATTAAATCTCCAAAGCTCATTCTTCTTCCTAACTGAATCTGATCTTCAATACATTTTTGAATGAACTCTTGAAATTTGTCTAACAAAGCCAACTGATTATCTTTTGGATCATTATTACTTTCAGCTGGTTCGCCATTGTCTTTAACTGGTTCCACTAGGGCTTCAACATCACTAGACTCTGTCGTAAGGTCAACAAGCACTATGTGGAGCATAAGAACTTCCTCCACATCTAGTTTTTCAAGAGGAGCAGTAAGCATGTAGTTACCCATACTTACTTCCGACACCAGGATTTCAGCGGAGGTTTTCTGATATTCTGTAATCATGTACTTCATTTTGGGTTCTCTTTCAATTATAATCTAATTTGGCACTCCTTTCCAGGGAAGCCACATATGGGAATGGTTAGTTGAAACATATCCACTCAAAGCCCTGGTAAAGTCCCTTCCCAAGATTAAGCCATAAGGGTTAGGAATGTTAGCCACCTGTATATTGATAACCTACTAAATTCTAGGATCAAAAGCAATCTACATGTGAATCATATTCAACTCTCCTACAACATTGACTTCAGTCATATCCAACTATGTGACTTTCTTTTGAGAATCAGCAGGGGTGATACCCATAGCCCTACAGACACCAAGGGGCATAACATTGGTTGAGGCACCAGAATCTAGCAGACAATTATGTAAATTCTTGTCGAATACATGGACAGAAATCAAGAAAGGAGGAGTATATATTTTCCCTTGAAACAGAGTTAAGGGAGTGTCTACTTGAAAAACTTGAGATTTGTCCCTTTCCCTCCTAGTGTCTCCAAGGGGCATATGGACTTGATCAAGAGACTTATTTTGTCTTCCTACTGACTGAGAACTAAATACTCTGTTGACATTCTTGCTAACTAATTTATCTTGTGTCATGAAACTAGCATCATAAGATCCCAAGACTGCATTTCTAATGGATGGAACTTTTAATAACTCAAATGTAGATAGATTTACGTTCAATTTTTAGAGTTCTTCAATGACATACGTGGCCAATTTTTCTTCATTCAAATCGGTAGGAGTCTCCTTCGGGTATTCCACCATCTTTTCTTTATTCACATCAGCATTTCTTCTTTTTGGTACATCAGCATGTCCTGGATCTTGAGACAAATATTGCTTGGACACCTGAGGTAGTGATGGATTATTGCTAGCATTAGGGTCTGGAGGTATGTTGAAATTATTCAGTGGGATGGAAGTAGTAAAGGGGCCTCCTGCCTATGGGTTCCTGTGTGGCAACTCTCTCAAGTCATACTTCTTAACAGGCCTCTAGAAAGTCTGCACTTCCTCAATATAAGCTTCTTCTTTGACATAAGCCTCTTCTTCATCTCTAGGACCATTATCATTCACTGGATTCTCATCAAATAATTGTGTCATTTCATCTCCATTGCACACATGGTCTACCTCGTCCTCCAACTGGTCGGGTTCCTCTTTGGGTACATTCTCCTCACTTTGTGGAAAAGGAGCATGGTTTAATACCAACACTGGTAAATCATATGGAAGAGAGGGTACAATTTTTTGACCGCTTGCATTGTTTTCCACTTCATACTAAAAGATTGAGGCTGCTATTTGAAATTCTTGACAGTCTAATTCATAATGTTGACTAGTCTTATGGATCCTACACCACCCTGATAAAGCAGCCTCAGCTAGATATACACTGTTGGGAGGCTTCTCTTGATTAACCGGCTAACTGACAGACTGATTGACAAGTTGATTAATTGGTTGATCCAGTGGCGTGGGGACTCCTCCATTGTTGGCACCTATGTTCCAAGTCCTATTTTGTCTTGATTGTTGCCTTCTTTTGAATCCTTTTCCACCACCTGTTCCTCTATCAAAGTTCTGACTTGATGATTGTCCTTTATCATAATTCAATCTTTTTTCATTTTTATATCCCCTGTCATTGTTAAATCCTCTATCATTGTTATACCATTGGTCTTGGTCATATCCTCTATCATTATTGTATCCTCGGTCCTAATGTTGTCCTCTATCAAAGTGTTGTGGATTCTCTCTGTTCTAATTAGATTGCATATTCCTCTGAGTAGCTTGCAACTGACTGTTTTGGTTCCTTAAATAAGTCACTTCCATATTTAGCCTTTTTATTTGTCCATACAACTCATCAAGTCTCTCCTTGTTAGGATTACTATGTGGAGGCTGACTCACATTATTTTGGGAATACCCCACTGCAGTATTGGCATTTAGCGATTGGTTCAAGACCTCAGAATTCTGCAGGTATGAAGGATAACTAGCCTGAGGCTGGATATGTAGAGTTTGATTCCCATTTTGCTGAGAGTAACTAATTATGGATGATATTTTTCCTATAGAAGGTCCTAGGTGAGGGACCAGAGGAAACTGAGGTACCAGATTCATGATAGGAGTGTGGTTAGCAAAGGCCTGGTTGAGAGTTGGAACTTTTCTAGGGTGAGCAATAGGTCCTAATGAGGGTAAAGGCCCAAACAGATGTTGCCTTAGATTAGTGATAACTTTTACAGCCTCTACATATGCATCTAGTAAACTCTCTGGGGGGTTATTACTCCATTTCATAAAGGTAGCTACCAAACTATCAAGTCCTTCATAATAGACTTCTAAGGTGGTGGGTTCATCAACAACATAAGGGGTCTGTAATCTGGTATATGCATGATGAAACCTATTGTTGAAAGATCATATGGGTTCATTGACTTCCCTCTTCACATTAGTAAACTGGCAGTAAAGCTCATTGGAACTAATGGGGATTCAAAACTTCTGCAAAAAGGAAACTTCTAACTCAGTCCAATGTTGGATAGATCCGGCAGGTAAATGGTTATACCAATAGAATGAATCTTCCCCTAGTGAATAGGGAAACAACCTACATGCTACATCCTCATGGTTTATACCCCTATCTTTAAGGCCAGTCTAAAAGATCCTGATGTGTTCCTCAGCAATTCTATTTAGATCATTGATATGGAATTTTGAACAAAAGTGTTCAAGGTTTTTTGGCATGACATTGTAGACAACAAAACTCAATGGAGATTGGTTCATTGCTAGGAAAGCCATTGGTGGAGGTGGAGGTGGTAATGGCTAATTTATGACTGGCCAAGGTTGTGGACTGGGAATCGCCTCAAACTCATATGAACTTGATGAAGATGGGGATGATGGAGATGTGGGAAGTGGATGGGATGATGATGACTCTCCCCTTCTATTGGTCCTTCTCGACCTAGTAGGGTCTAGTAACTCTTGACATTATTCCTCTCCTGGATTGGATCTTGTTCTTCTTCTGAATCTATCAGGAGACATAGCGTTCAAAAATCGATCTAGCTTGCTTATTCAAAGCCCTCCTTCTAGCGTCAACATTGTTGATGGTGTTTTCTACACATCAACAATACAGAAAAGATGCAATATCCTATCTCTCTTGAAATTTAAATCTCTATCAGCAAGCCTCAAGAGATAACCCCAAGGTCTCTAACGTCAGGTCTTGACAATGCATGAACAACTTAGTGATAAAATGTGAAAATGTTGATAATCACAATGGGACCTTACTACAAGCAAACTACTGAATCGATTCTATCAGATTTAACAAATTGATGATGCTTCAATCCTAGATTTAACCAAATAATTAAAAAAAAAATAAGGGTTTCAAAGATATTTCTAAATCTAATACTACTCCTAAGATCAACAATGAAAGTAACGAACACTTGAAATGGATCAATCCCTCTAAACCGATCTCTACTTGACCCAGATAAATCTGCAATCTTATAGAGAATAGTGCAATCTTCTGAGGTGTTAGGATTTTCAAATTATAAACATTTATTCAAATAACCCTATTGCAGTTAAAATGAACAAACCCTCACAATCAAACTAAGCACACTAAAATAAGAAGTCCAGGCTAACTTTGCAAAGCAACTAACAATCAGTTGGTTATGAAAAGTATGGACTGAAGGATTGCTGCAACATTCAAGTATTAAATCACAAACATTATTAAATCAAATCTAATCTTAGTATTAATCTTCTCAAAGAAATTTTAAAGATAGGATAACAAGAACCATGCAAAACAAAAGAAAACAAGTATGCCACCAAGTAACAATGTCATTACTTGTATTTGAATTATCCACTATAGCAACAATTCTAGCTTTTTGTTACAATATTTGCTTAAGGGAAACTACCTGCTAACTTACTCTACTTCTAACTAGCTATGTTCTATATTCTGGTTACAAATTCTAACCTTCTAACCCTTTACAAATGAGGTGACATGCCCAATCAATAGAATCCCCCAGGAACCCATCAGCCAGACAAGGGTTTCGCAGCAATAACTCAACACAACCACCCGGCCAAGAGAGTCTTCAAAATTGGTCATATAGGCATTAAATGCACATCTCGTCCAAGTCGGCCTGAGATCCGCAGCTTGGACGATGTGCGAGAAGATAATAGGGAAGCAAAAATCGTGCCGCAGCCTATCATTAGCTCCCTTCCCTATTACCTTCACTTTGATCTGACTATGTTTGTACCCTCAAGAACGCCCCATCTAAGTTGGCCACCGGTGGCAAAGGCAAAACCCTAAGTCAATTTTCGATGAATGCAACTTGCTCACTTGAGTTTTTGACTGACTTATCCCAATCCACCTTATACACTAGATATTTATCAATGACTGTAAGGTAGGTAGCTGCATCATCCAACTAGTACTCGAACACAGAATTAGCATTACCTGGTGCAAAAACATCATGCCACCACTTCCTCAATTATTCTAGGCTCAAGTACTTGGGCACGATCTTCCTTCTTCCTGTCATAATTTCAAAAAAGGAAATGGATCTATTGTAGACACCAGCTAGGGTATCATCAATCTATTTTTTTTCTTGTAAATCCTTCTCAACACCTTCTGCCTAATCTGTAACATTTCGTACCACTCCCATGGTTCGGAAGCTCTCGAGGAAGGAAGAATTTCATCACTGACCAACCTGTCCCAGGTGTACTCTATGATGGTTCTGGTTTTCTGTATAAGGAGATCCATATCATCTTTATCTTCTGCTAACACTAGTTTCAACCACTTAGTTTCCATGCTAGCATCCTTTCCAATTGACAGAATTTCCTTAATAGCTCCATCACCCTTTATTTACACCCCTTGCAACCAATTCATAGTGGCAAGGGTGGAAGCTTTCATCTTTTCTAGCTTGGTGATGGTCTCTCGAGGTAGAGGATTTGCAGTAGAGGAAGAAGGGTTAATGGATTGTAGGGGCTTCAATAATTCTTCCAAGCATTTCTTGATATTTTCATTTTCTTTCTCTAGCTCATGCCTAGTCTTCACTTCCTTCCTCAATCTACCCACAATAACTACACTAGAATCCTCATAATCCTCAATTTCTTGCTTGACTAATGTAGGTCCTAGATTGAGGGTCCGAATATTGTAGTCCTCTCTGACCACATCATCTATGTTTTTACCTGGAGTAGGGGTGGCAATGTGAACAACTCGATCATGAGCTTCATCTCTTTCAATCCTTGAGATCACCCTAGCCTTCTTCCTACCTTTATCTTTTCCAATTCTGGCTAGTAGTGCATCCCCATTTGGTGGACTATCTTCTACAACTTGTTTTCTCTTTTATCTCTTTATCCAGCCACTCTGGAATAGTGGATTCCAATTGCACCTAAGGCTATTTTTCCTCCTGCTGATCCTTAGGTGCCTCCTCACTTAAATTTTGTTTCTCAGGGGTCTCATCAGTTTCACTTTCCTTCCTCTCAGCATGCTCCTCTTCATGTGTAGGTGAAGGATCCTTCACTACCTCTTCTCCTGGAGGAGATTTGACTTCTTCAGTTCTAACAGGGGAATCTACATATGTAACCATGGTGGACAGCATTATCTTCTCAATCTCTACCGCTGCACTATGAAGATCACCACCATGAAATTCCTCTCCCTCGGTATCCAAATGATCCTCAACATCCTCTGTCTCACTAGGCTTTCCTTGAGCTCCATGAGTGGAAGGCACATCATCATGTTGTTTCTCATGAGGAACCACCGAAGGGAGATCTTCCTTAGGCACACTACCCCTAGGAGAAGGAGTCCTTGACCTCCTTGCATATACTTTGGTTGTGTCCCCTGAACTTTCAACATTTACTACTAGTAGGGTAGTTTCTTCCTATCCCACCTTGGAGCCTACCTTCTCTAACAGTTTTATGATTTTCCTCCTCTTGGGCACAGGATCATCAGCCTCAGGTCCCTAGCTTTCAGTCTCTTTCTGCTCAGACTTCTTATTTCTTGTCCTCTTCTTAGCCTTTGTCTTTCTCTATTTTTCTGTCTCTTGGACCTCCATTTCTTGAACATCTTTAATCTTGATTTTGGAAGGAGAGACCAACTTACCCTTTCCCTTAGGATCTTGTTTGGTAGATTCTTCAGAGCTGGAGTGGGGATCCAAATCTACCATTAGCGCATAGGTGCAATGTACACCATTGTTTTTCAACTCCCATAGTTTATGCCTTAGCCACATCTTAGTAAATTTGAGAACTGGATCCATCACTTGTTTTAACTTTGTCTTTTCTTCTTCCAACCAGTTCACATCACCAATTGGTTTTTCCTTTATGGCCTCATTGGCATGATCTTGGATCAAGTTCCCATCATCTTCCAATTGTTCAAGAACTGCCCTCACATTGTATAATCGAATTGAGTCAACTAGAAGCCAGGAGAATTTCTTCCTTATGACCTCAAATTCATCACTACAGCTGACCCAGTAGTCCTCCAAATTTACCTTATGGCTATACTCTTTGTTGGCCTTCTTTTGAGCCTCTCTTGTGCTATCAAACCTGGATCTCTTGGAGTGGAAATACAAGCCAAGAGTATTCATTTCTTCTTCTGAAGCCTAGGCAGAACCAATGGAAGGACAAACCTCTCTAGTGCCAATTCTCAAGGGGAAGTCTCCACCAAATCCAATCTTATGCTTTTCCTTTGTGATGATGGCATCAAAGTTACAAATTTTCCTAGTGACTTCCAACAATATAATGTGATCAGTGGGATACCTTGGGAGTCTATATGGGGCTTTTTGGCAGCCATCAATCCGAATGTAGGAGAATGTTGGGAATTGAATCAACCAGGCTCCATACTTCTTGATGAGTTCCTTTGCTTGATCTGAAATTTTAACATGCTCTGCTTCCAGAAGCATTTTGGTGATATGCATGGTAAATGCATCATTTTCCCTCCTATAGTCTGAGCTTCCTAAATACAACTGAGGGAAAACTTCATAGATGATGTCCTGTCCGAAAATTCCCTTTGTATCCAATCCTTTGTAGGGATGGAATCTAGCAAGTGCATAGACCAAATATGAAGTCATTTCAAAGGTCTTTGTCTGCAACACATTAGACAATTGCTTGTGAATTACTTGGCTAATGACCCCTGCCCAATGGTAGTCAATTTTCTCTTGTTCCATCCTTACAATCGCATGGCACATCCAATTCTCAAATGTACCAACACTCCTCAATCCAACCACCCTGCCAAGAAACATGATGGCATCATAGTACTCCTTGAATTTTGCTCTAAACAACTGCTTAGGCAACTTGGAATAGTGTGACTTGGGCTTCTCCAACTAGGAATTGATAAGCTGTTGTGACTTCACGGTTTGTTCATCGTAGAACTCTTGAGCTGCCTCAATGGTGAATCCCACCACATGAGACTGTTTTGGCATATCAAAGGCCTAGGCAATGGAGACCGGGTTGAGATTGGAAATAACTCCCCCTTGAGGACCTATTATCCTTTGTGTGTCCTGATCACAGTGCTTGGTGCACTCAAGGACTAGCTCATAACATTGCACCATAGAAGGGAAACCAGCAACATGGGACAAGCCTGATTCCATTATCCTTCTAGTCACCAAAGGAGGATCCTCAGCCACCATTCTTTCTTTAAACTCTTCATAGTCCTAGAGGCCAACATTTGTATCAATGACTTCTAACCAGACATAAGTGATCTTACTCTTATGGACCTTTCTCTTAATGTCCAACTTAGTCCTCTCTACATCAGATAATGAGGAACCAACTGTCGCCTTGCTTAATTTAGCCTGCATTCAACATGAAAACATAATAAAAACCACAGGAAAGTAAGTTCAATTCATCAAAACACCATTAAAATGAATCTCACATAGTCAAGGTGTCATCAAATCTCATATAAAATGACCACAACACATTTTGGGTTTCAAGAACATCTGCAGAATCTGAGTTAGAGGGGAATTTTGGGAAATTCAAGACCAATCGGATTCCAACGGAATAAGTAGGAAACACCTACTTAATCATTAAACTTGATCATTTTTCATCAATAAACCACATGGGAGCTCATAAGATAGCATGAATAAATCATAAAATGCATTGATAATCACTAACATATCATGCTATTCAATATTCCTTTACATTTCATCAACCTTCAAGAAAATCTGCCAGAGACAGATTCTCGCGAAAAATGAGCCAAAGAGGATATCAGGAAATCAAAGAGATGGTGGATTTCAGAGAAATTCGGACTTGACAGAGATCCACGGATAAGGCAAAAGTCTGAACCAATTGAGATTCCCGCAAGGAAGGTTTCGCCAAGAGTCAATCATTTCATCGAGAAGTCTCGGCGACTTCCGAGAGTCTTGCCGAAGAATGTCATTGGCAAAGGTTTTGTTAAGACTTAGTGGTTTCAATGTAATGTCCTACTGACTAGGGGGAGTCTCGGTGAAGCAAATGAGTGTATTTCGGCCAAACAAATTTCATTCAGAAAGAGGTTAGGCTGAATGGGGGCACATCTCACCGAAAGCGAATATGAAAGTCATGTCGATGAGAGTTCTTCTTCGATGTAAAGTCATAGCGACTCCTCCTTGTCTCACTGACCATTAGAGTTTAAGTAATAACTTTAGCTAGACTAGATTTTATCTAAATGATGTCTTTGAGAACTTACAGAGTCTTTCCAAATGTCGATGTAACAAACATCTCGATGTGACCAGTGAGTAGTCGAGGTAAGGTCTCAGCGAATTTTCTTGGTCTCACTGACTAGTGATAGAACACGAGAGACATTCGGTGTGAGAAAGACACTATCATAGTGAACATATGGACTTAGGAGGGCTTTCGATGAAATTTTTTGAGTTTGGCTAGAGGTCCCAGCGACTACGCAATGTTTCGCTAATGTAGAGTTCTATCGGTATAACCTCTGGCTGACAATATGTGGTCTCCCTGTAAAAGATCTGGGCTCGCTAAGAAAAGAAGGCCTCACTATGAAGTCCTGGCAACTGTTAGGAGTCTCACCGAAAGCAAAGGTCATGGCAAGAGTAGTGAGCTCGCCAAAAAGTCTCTCTGAACAAACAGAGTCTTCCTGACTTTTAAGGGCACTCGACAAGAACAAAAAATGTTCTATGAAAGGTTTCACTGAAAGGGGGAGGTCTTGGAAAAGCAAATGAATATTGGTAAAACTATTGGATCCTGCTATGACCTCTTGCCGACTAGGACTTATCTTGCCAATGGTGAATATGAAAGTGCATGTTGATGAGAGATTTTCTTGCAGAGTGAGGTCTCAGCGAATCCTCTTTGTCTCACCAACAGAAATAGGAGACTTTATCGGCGAGAGAAATGATATTGTCACGGTGATCCAATATGAACTTAGGAAGACCTTTTTCGGCAAACAGGGTGATCGATATGACATCTCACCGACTTTGAAAGGTCACAGTGAATAAAATTCAGAAGGGATGGATTATCCTGGACTGCGACGTTGAGTCACGATTTTACCCAGACACAAAATCGATCATGAATTTCAATAGTTTAACTCAGGACAAGTCAAGGATGCACCTTTCATGAATTTTCTTTGCATTCTAGGTCAATTTTAAGATGAAATCACTTGATATGGCACTGCCCTAGGTCTAAAACCCTACTCATCCGCCATTAGCACACAGGAAAGTTCAAAATTTAGTTGTTTCCACTGTTAAGTCATCACTAGGGTTTACTAATTACTCTCAGGAAAGATTCATCGAAATGCAAACAGACAAATGAGCTCAAAACTCGCTTAGGAGATGACAAATGATGCAATATTGAACAATCCTAGCACGAAATAAAAAATACGCAGGAATTCAAATCCCACAAGCTCTCACAATACCAACACACCATTCATAATTCAATCAAAGGCAAGGCAATAAAAACATACCATTATAAAGTGGAAATCGATCTGAGGATCAGCAAATGCAAAGCTCAATGGTATCTACAACGAACACAAGCGATAATGCACAAGAAATCACCACCAAATGAGACCAATTCAAACCCAAATGCCCAAACACCCAAAAGCTCAAAGAACAAACTCTAAGGATGTAGCTCTCAACTTAGACAATGGCAAAGATAAGCAAGATGGCACAAAGATCCCAAAAACCAAGTAAAACCTAGCCTTCACAACATGTACGAAGCCATTAATGTAATCGATAAGACAATCATGAAACCCGATGAGCTGGCAATAGGGTGGAATTTGGGGAAATCCAGCCCACATGGAAATCCATGAAGACTAAAAATTCCCAAGCAACAAGATCCAATCGAAATTCAAGTAGGATCTGGGAAAATTCGACCTGGGTGGAAAATCCCGAATCAAGGCAAAAGCCCGAAATTCATCCAGAACTTAAGATTTTGAATGAATAACCCTGGGGAAACACTTAGGCAATCAAAATAAACTTTAAAGCACATGCCTAAATAAGAAAAAACCTCAGAAAGAAAGGGCCAACACACCAAGACCGAAGCGAAAGAGGGTTCCTGCCTCTAGCGGGGTGTGTGTGCGAAAAACTGCACAACACACATGACATCAAAATTTGAAAAAAATTGGGTAAGTTATAAATTTTCATCCCCAAAATGACAATAGTGTCGCTATAATTAAAATTTAAAATTGTGACGCCAGAGGCATTTAAATTGTAAAATGCAAGTTGCGTCACTACAAACACATGCATCACAATTTAGCTTTTGTGAAACCCTAACCCTAATTTTCAAATCAAGAAATGTGTTACCATACACATATGTGTTGCAATTTAGAATTTGAAAACCCTAATTCTAAATTGCAAGCTGTGTCACAATTCACATATGCATCACTAAAATTTAAATTAGCGTCCTCAATTCTCAAAATAACGTCATTGTAGAGCGACACCGCTAAAGTCTAAATTTCAAAAGACATTAAATGCATCAAAATGTCAAATTTCAAATCAAGTTTTGAATCACATATCGTGGCCCTGCGCCTAGAAGCTTTTGGTATTCTTGAACTCGGTTGAAAATGTGTCATGGGAGCACATGTTGCACCATCTCGTCAGAGGGTCAGAGGTCAAAATGCAAGAATTCTCTAAGGTGTAAATGCACAAATGAATTGAAAGTGACCCTTCCTCACCTATTTATGCTTGCAAATTAAGGTTTTTTTGCCCTCATTTAACCATCAAGCTAGGGTTTCTCGTCATTTTAACCATTTTTTCCAAACTAAACCTTATTTTGCATCGTTTTTTGCATTTTTTTTGCATCTTGGAGCCTTTTCAGACCCCTTGGGCATGATTTTAACCTTTTTCGAGAAATCAACCAAATTTTCAAAATTCCCACCCGATTTCTTGAGGGGGCAGGGAACTAGCTTAATCCTTCCACTAGGTCATCTGAAATAAAATCAAAAGAAATTCATTTTTTGATTTAAGCAGTTATTTTTTCATCCAAAGAGCATCAGTCTTTGAACCGAAGCAGCAAGTACCTCACTTCAAAGAGATGCAAAATGTAGACACTGAAAAAATGTCTTGAGTCATATCATACACTTGAATCAAGTATACTAACATAATTTCCTCTTGAATTCCATCCTCTTTTTACTTAATTAATCAAATCATCCTAGCTACTTAATTAATTGCAACATTTTCATCTATTAACCTAATTCAACAAAACAAGTTAATTCACCCCGCTAAAACTATGTCCTATTAAATTAAATAAATCAAACTATTTAATTTAAATCCCAGCTAAGTCTTCTTATTTAATTAAATAACCCTAAGGTATTTAATGAAATGTCATTCCACCTTTCCTCCTTTCATTTAATTATTTTATTTAATGAATATCATCTAAATTCTTCTAATCCACTAATTGCATGATCAAACCTTTGTTTAATTAGCAATCACTTAATTAATTTAATTCCTCCCCACTTGCAAGGGAATATTCCAATGGAATATTCCTCCTTTGCACAATTTAATTTAGTTTTAATTAACTAAATTATCCTTTCTTCCTAACCCATGAGAATATTCCAAAGAATATTCTATCTCCTCCAATCATTTAAAAAAGGGAATATTCTCACTTAGCTTCGCATGCAAGTTAACTCCAAATTTCTTGTGCAAGTTAACTTTTGACCTCTTGTACAGGTCAAAAGTATGCTTGTTTGAAGGAATGAGAACCCTTGATTAAATATAATCTTGCATTCTCACCCATTGATGACAATTTATGATCCATGCATCCAATCTCCTCCATCCTTGACCGTTGATTAGCCTTTTTTATCTCAACCCTCCATTTCTCATTTTCTCTCCTATAAATAAAGCACTATTTGCATACAAATAGATCCATCTTTCAAATAGCAAACTTATGCTATTGAAATCACTCACACTCACACTCATACTTTGCATACATTTAGCATATTTTAGTTTAAATTAGTTGCATAATAGCTTAGCTTCCATTAATGGTTTCCATAATTCATCCAATTACCTAATTAGATAACGAGGATTTGAATCTTTTTAGTTTAAATCTCATTTAGATTAGCTTAGCATTTGTATATCTAAATCATTTTAGCATAAATCATATTAAACTAGCTTGCATCATGCTTAGTTAGACTAAAATCATTTTTATATACAAATCTCACAACCATTCCATCAGTTTTCTTCAATAAAACTAACTGGGGAAGGCTCATTTACCCACAAGATTGGGAAAGGGTCATCAAGTTTCACATCAACACGACACCAATCTCACAATGAGATAAGTTTTAGATGGGCTAGAGTAGAAATTTTAATGCTTTCATAGTTTAGAATACTTAGCTTTGATAAATGTTTATTTTAATCTTTACTTGAATGATTCTATTGAGATTTGGTGTTAGTGGCTTTGTCGTGCTTCGATTCTTCATGGATCAATCATAATCTTCCCATACTAATCCATCGATCACAACACCATGTTGTGAGCAATTATTTTAAAGTAGCAAATAATAAATGCTAACAATAAAGAAGACATGAGAGCTAACTTGGAAAGCCCTATGCCAAGACATATGTTTCTAGAACCTACTAAAATGGAGGTGTGATTGATATGTATTCACACCCACTTTCAAATAGATTCCACTAAAGGATAACCCTATAGATCTCAATGCAAAGGAGATTGAAATCCTGAATAGTATTTAATGAGGGGTTCACCACCAAGTAAGAACTTGGAAAGACTAATGCAATGCAAGATGTAATGCAAAACCCTAATTGAATGCAATAACCTACAAGATGACTTTAAAATGTTGGTAAAACAACATAGAAAAGTAGTAAGATAATCAATGTGCACTTGGATATTTGATGATGACTGGAAACAACTCTAAAATTTTGAAAAACTTGAATTTTTGACCTACTGGGACTCATTCGCCATTTTGGGTGAATCAGTCCCAGTTCTGGATTTTTGCATAGGAGCAGGTTTTGAGCAAATGGTTATCCAAATTTGCAAAGATCTTTGAAAAACACCTACAATGGGATTCATTCACCACTTGTGGTGAATTAGTCCAATTTTTCTTTTCTAGAAATTCAAATTTCTAATCTACACCTCTCAGTCTACTATTTCCGCTTCTCTAGGTTCCAGGATCTGAAACTCTGATTTCAGGGTTGTATATGACCTTTTAGTGAATATTTTGACCTTGCAAATAGGGAGGAAACTCCAACAAGTTTGAAACCTAATCTTCAATGATCTGCAATTCTTCAAAGCACCTAGATCTATAATTACACAAAGAAAGAAAGAAAAAGAGTTGATTCTTAGGGAATAGGGGTTTTCCTTGGTCAAACTCCTTTTAGATAATTCAACCAAATGATAAAATAAGATAATGAAGCATGAACATGAAGTAATGCAATTAGAACCTTTCTATGATGATGGATCTTGAAGTGATGCAACAATTGATGAAGAATTTTTCCCTTGAATGCCTTAGAAATGGTCTTGAAAGCTATCTTGATGATCTTGTGAAGACTTGGAAAGGGGTATGTGTAGGATCATGATGGGCCAAAAAGTGGCGATATGATGGGTATGTATAGGGTATGTGGTTGATGACATTTTTTTTACCCAAAATTGATGAAATGAAAATGGTTTTTAAAGGAGATTCTCAGCTTTCCACCAATATAAATTATGCTTTACTTTGAATTTAATAAATAATTATTATTCATTTTCTATTTTAATTACAACTAAAGTCTTGATTGATAAGCTAATTGAAAAACATCTATAGCTTTCAAACGGTATCACATTTTTAGAATCTAAAACATGTGTCACATTCTTTGCTTTGCATATTATAGGATTAAAAAAAAAAAAAATTCATGAAGTTTTGACTAAGTTAAGGTGGTCAAACATACGAGTTTTTATATTTTTTAAAAGCTGTAATAAAAAATTCATAATTAATTATTTACTTGGA
>VDFB02075087.1:0-20417 GCA_007258455.2 Sequoia sempervirens
ACAACAAAGGCAAGATACAACAGTTGGGGGAAAGATAGAAGCTATCAAGATGACTCATCTTCCTTAAAAATCTTGTAAGAAAATTAGACCAAGTGTACCAATGAGGTATGTGAAGGTATTTTTTACCCTAAAGTAGATCATACACACCCAAAGCATTATGGGTAAGAGTCCAATCATCAAATTTCAATTGAGACAAGCAAAAATGACTATCCCAACTATAGTCGATGAGGTGTCCCACCATGTTGAAATCTCCCCCTAATATCCAATCAACATTAGGGAGGTAAAGACACATTCATTCCCAAAGTGAAGTCCTTTTTGGAGGTGTGTTGGGAGCATAAAGTGAGCAAAATCCATATAGGGTGCCATGGATGATGATGGTAACCCAAATGCAATAGTTATTAGGGTCACTCTTAGAAACAACCACATGTTTTACAAGCCAAGGGGAAACTCCGAGCACAACCCCACCACAAACCTCAAAATGAATGGTGTGTAAGAAGAACACATCTTGCCAAGTGGATGTAAGAGTGGATTTTAAACAAAAACCACTTACTTTCACTTCTTGAAGCATAATAATATTAAAGTGATTGATCCAAATAGACCATCGAACATGATATTTCCGAGAGGGGATTGCTAGTCCTCACACATTATGTGACTAGATGTTGCAATTCATTGGCAGGAGTCAAGGAGAGTTTCCTCATCCACTAGAAGAGAATGGAATTGATTTTTTCGATTGGCATGCATGTAGGCCCAACAAGTGTCTAGATTAGATCTTTCATGAGAGGAGGATTAGGATCAAGATCAAGCATGTAAGGAGAGAGGTATTTGTGGGGGGCAGCCTAGCTTAGAACAACTAGAGAGTATTTCCTTTCATCTCTTAATCACCCTGATTTTGTCACCAAGGGAAACATCTCAAAAAGAAAAGGAGTTGTGGGGTGATAAAGATTGAGGAGAAGAGGGAGTGGTAACATCGTGGGGGTAGTAGACAATGGGTTTGTGGAATTGTTAGGAGTTGAAGAAGAAGATTTGGTGGCAATGAGGGGATCTAATGGAACAACAAAAGAAGAAGGATTGACAAGGCGAGAATCATTAGAAGATGAAGGCATAGAACATGGTTTATAAATAAGGTAGTCTCAAATAAGACGACCTTCTCGACGACAATAGAAATAGGCATTTGGTTTATTAAGGTAAGATTTGTTGTTCAAACTCAAAACCTGGTCCTACAAGTTTGATAGTATTTGGAAGGGGTTGAGTAAGGCCCATTTCAGTGCAAGAAGGTGGTTGAACATGTAGGCTGGATCACTTATCAACATTTTGTTTGCACCATAAAACCTTACCTAGTTTAGAGGTTATTTCATTCATGAAAGGGTGAAATGAGCTAGATTCAAGAATGGGAACTTAACCCACATTGGATATTTCAATTTCAAAATTTCGTCAAGGTGAAATTCAAGGTCCCATGCTTGGACATATCAAGTTTTCCCACAAATTATCCACGATCTATATTGTAAGACCACATGGGCATGTTCTAGGTCTATAAAGGTGTAGGTCACATAATCCTTGCCCAATCCCTTAAAGGATACTATGACCTACCCTTTAGTTTCCAAGTGTTACAAGTCCATTTTAAAGAAATCATGTTCATATGAGACTCATCAAAGAAAAAAAAATCATTGTTTTAGCTTTGCAGTTGAAAATAACATTTATAATATCATTAGGTAGTTCAAAAGCAATGACTTTATCTTTTGTACTATCGTTGAGAAGAGTCAAGGGATTTGGGTTTTCGGCATTTTTTATTGTTTTATCACAAAATAGAGGTGGAGCATTGGATAGGTCCCCATTAGGTTGAGTCATAGTTTGTTAGAAAAGCTTCTTAGAACTCTCAAGGATAATTGGTTGTATGTCCAAAATGTCAACATCATCCTAAACAAGGAGTCCATCAGAATGATTTAAACCCTTGGATTTGTTGTTATCTAGAGCTTCATGTTCCCTCACTTTTCTCTTCATTATGGATGTCTTGGGATTCAACAAATGGTGGGTTTTTCGTTTTGAAGATTAGTCAACCTATTGGGGATAGGTCATTTTGGCACAAGATGAGAGAGAATAGGGTTTCCATCTTCAAAATCCTCCATGAGCTCAAACTATAAAATCAATTTTAATTCTATTACTTTTTTGTAACTACTTTTATTATAAACCTTCTATTATATTTTTTATTATTTAAAATTTAATTTGTAACATAAAATTTAAAAAGATTATGCCACCTAAACTCCTAAATAATATAGTTTTTTAAATTTAATTTAATATTTATAACTTCCTCTTCTAGAAAGTTTTTTAATTCATTAAGTTTATTTATTTTAAAATTATTATGTGGGGAAAAGGTGTTAGAAAGATGAAATATTATTTGAATATATTTAATTTCATTATAATCATTACCAAAAGGTGTGTTTGTGTGAGTGATTTGAAGAGTAAAGATGTTTTTAACTTTAAATTGAAGATCAATTTATTTTTGGTGCAAAACAGTTGAATCACACTACCTAATGATATTATAGATGTTATTTTCATCAATAAAAGGAGACCGTATTTATTTTTGGTACAAAAGAGTTGAAAAGAGACCGTATATATAAATACATTATCATCAATAGATGGAGGAAGCAAAAGAAAATGAAAAGAGACCGTATTTATTTTTGGTACAAAATAGTTGAATTGAGAAGTACTTTATTTCAGAGTATAAATATTACAATGATATTTACATAATGTACAAAATCTATTAAAAAAATAAAATTGAAAAAAATAATATAATAATAGTCACCCAATATAAAAATTGAAATGACTAGTCTACAATCCTTTAAATTATTGTTAATATTATAAAGATTAAAAAACTTCTTTTCAATTCTATAAGGTAACATATTCTATGAAGAACAAATATTCTCTAAATGATTTGCATGGTACTAAAATCAGGTAGATTTGCACGTTTATTTAGTACTAAGCTTATTGTGCGCGATAATATATGATGGAAGATTCGATCCATTATACAAAAGAAGCAAGGCACAAATAATTATAAAACCATAAATATTATTATTTTTTATTGAAAAAAAAAATTAAGGCATTAGTGACGTAAGGAAGATTTAAAATGTTTGTTTGTTTCGCACGCCAGACTATTGAAAGTGTGAAAGCACCGTAAGCGGTCTCACTTTTCGGCTTAGAATAAGCTTCTCCACGTAATACATTTGGCTGGAATAGACTGTTTTATTTTTAATTGATTTTAGTGATTATCTTAATACATATTGTGTTTATAATAGAATTGACTAAATTTTTCTAAGTGAATGATTTTTTTTAATTTTTTTTAAATATATAAATTGGAAAGGTGTTTTGAGACTGATATTTCTCAATGTTTTTATATAAATTTATTCATGATAGGTATGTTAGTAGCATCTTTATTGGAGTATAGAAAATGCTAATTTAGTATCTAACAAAACAACAATTTTACATAAGATAAAATGAAAAATAAATAATCATTTAATATTCATCAAAATCTGTGATAAACATCACAAAAATTATACAATAATGAATCATTTCATTTTCATAGAAAACTTGTAATAATTACACAATATTATTTATCTTTTGGCTTTTTTAGTTTCTCTTCCTCAACATTGCAATTGGAAAGTTGTTTTCCTTCTTTCATCTTTTCATAGCGATCATATATAAATGGTGATAATACTCTTAGTCCTTCCAAGGGCTTTACACAAGATATAAGCACACATGCCAACTATATTCTTTTTTTATCCTATGTTAATTATGACTTTTGAAAGAGTCAAACCTTGTCATTTGTGTATTGTCAATGTCTAAGACAATCATAAGGGTACTTGGTTGTGTATCCATTTTGTATTTGTGCAATTGGAATTATATGTGGAGTTTCATTTTCAAGGGGTATACTTGAGTAACTCGACCATAGAATATGTGAATGGTGCTAATGGAGCACTCCCAAGTTTGTATATTATATTTCAAATATACCTTAAAATTCTATTTACAAGACCTATCCAAATATTGGAGGTTAACATGACCCTAACATCATTAGTAATTAATAACTTTATATTAAGTTCATCATTTTGAACTCCTAGTGCATCAACACTGCTTACTTTGGTTGTAATGCTACATATAGTAGGTTGTTTCAATGAATATATTTTTCTTTTCTTGTGAGTCCACATTATCATTTTAGGCAAACAAATGATTTATATATATATATATATTGGAGAAAGCAACCAAAATTACAAAAGATAACAGCTATAAGTTGTAAGCAGAAATTATAGTAGCAAGTAGTTGTTATACACAACAGAACAAAACACTTACACATCAATAGTTGCTTTACACAACAAAACAAAATGCTTACACAGCATAGCAGTTGTAAGCAGAAAATAAAAGTTCTCCAGCACCACTCTCCCTTTCAAGATTGAATTTCAGATGATAAGTGCCAACCTGTCCCTCCAAATTAAGAACCTCTCAATTGCTCATTCCAACTTCCCTCTGGTTGAGAAGAAACATAATCTGTTACTTCAGTTGTAGGCTAACGGTGAACAAGGAAAACTAAATGCTCTATTATCGTTCTTCAGTTCCAGTTCCAATTTTCTCTTCTTCCTAGTGATTTCTTGGTTTGAAAGGTTAATGATAAAGACCTTATTTCTCATCTACTGGTAAGTTGTTGCAAATTAGAACAAATGAATATTATTGTCATAACTCTTCATTGGTGGCTCTATCTATGCCAACATTAGTTCATGTCATCAATAACTTCCAATCATCAATTGTCAGATTTGCATCTCTCAAATTCGTGAGGTCAACAAAAAATTTATTGGTCATTTATTTATCCTTCTTGTCTAGATATCTTATTCAAATTAACAATTATTTTGAATTATTCTTATAATTGTTTAACATGTGTGTTACTATCATATGTTGGTCCATCACTAACAGTAGATAATTGTCCTAAATCTCCAACTAAAATCATAGATATGCCTCCAAAACCCATGTTTGCATTTTCAAAAAATGTTTCAAGAGTCTATGTTTTATAGAATTTTATTCAATGAAGCTAATTTCATCAATCAATATGTATTTTATATGGAAAATCTCTTCTTCAAAATTTGTAAGTCTCATTCTTTCTAATTCGATAAAAATATGTGGTTGGGATTTGAAGTTGTGAAAGGATAATTGAGGCTTTAGTACTAAATAGTACAATTCTAATTGGTCCAAGCAATAGAGGTGGAGAACACCTTAAGAATGTTGCATCTTCAAGAGCTCAAGAGATGACACCAATTAGATATATTTTTTATGTTCTTGTTATTCCTTGTATTATCATAAATAATGATAAAGTATTTTGACATTGATAATAATGTGTCATAACTATTCCCAAGTGTTCATTTTTTCTTAGCACCCAAGGTTTCATAATCCATATTTGTTGTTACATCATCTATGAGAACCCCATTACTTTTCATGTTGCTTATAAATCTCGTTACTTTATTTGTGTATTCTTCACCATGATATTTGTTGGTCCATAGTTATGTAATAGATTAATATAGTTATTCTTATGTTTCAAAATAAAATATAATAAATTGCAAAAATTTATTGAAAATTACCCATCAAACAATGTCAAAGATGTTATTGAGCAACTCATATATCAACACAATATTTTTAATGCAGATGTATCCTCCTCATGGACCTCTCTACCATATTCTTAAAACTTTGGAGCATCATCTATAGTATGTGAGTCCTCAACATCCTCTTACCCATATTCATAAATAGATCCACAACTACAACAAAAGGTGAGGTGAGTGTTGATGCTTGGAAGTTTCACCCTCAACACCCTGTGAAAATAGCATACTATGTTTATATTAAGGTTTGTGTTAGGGAACTAATTCTCCACCTCAACTCTCTCCTTCACAACAAAAGGGATAATCACATATCAAAGTTTGGCCTACCTAGGGGTCTTGATACATGGTCTTGTGTATAACGTGCCCTCTCCTTGCTATGTGAAGAATCTTGTTCTCTATCCTGAAAAATATCACATGTCAAAATAGTTTAGAATATCATTAAGGATAAACTCACAATATAGAGACTCCTTAGGAAATATTGTGGGATCTTGTTGTTGTTGCATGGGATATGGTAAACAACTATTCACCGCTTATCCTAATTATTCTTTCTTATTCCTTAGTGTTGGTAGCAATTAATAGGAAATTTCTTATAAATTTCGTGTAAGGTTGTATTGGTTCTCCGATTAATAAATAATGCACATAAATTATTATTTTTCTATTTTACTTGTTTACACAACAATTTCATAGAGTAGAATTACTGTGTGTTTTCCCTATGAATGGACCATATATTTATTTGGCAATTGATGAAATCTATATGAAAAATGATAGATTCCAACAATGATACGAGGGATCTTGAATGTGAAGTAGTTGCATTAGGATTTTTTAATATGTCAATCAATGTTGTTTATTTTTGTTGGTTTCAATTCGACCTAATAAATTTTCTTGTGTGTCATGAGTAGGTCTAAGAATAGATGGAGGAGTTTCATGAGGGATAAGTTATATTTTCTCTTTGGCATGAATTTCCTTGACATGGTTTGGTGAATTAGTTTTTGGGGGTGTTGAGGTCAATTCCTAAAATTAAAAAAATGTCATTCTCATTTAAAATGTTAACATCAAATAGCATTACCTTCACGAAATTATACATGCAATGGTGGCATTATGATAACTTACATTGAATCCAAGATGTCACATATTTTCTCTTGTTAGGGCTTGAAAAAAATGATGTTGGGCTCAAATGAGCTTGGCATCTATTTTTTTGGTTTTAAAATAAACATAATGCAAGCACATTATAACACACATATTTTTTCCTTTCCATAGACCTAAAAGTGGTTGTGGCCACCTTTCGGTCCCCCATTTTTGTGCACATATCTCCTACTACTCCCCAAACTATCTGGAAACCCAGTTTGGAAGGTATCTCTCTAAACTATGAAGCTAGTAGCCCATGAGCCACCATGTCTTTCGAGCATAGAAGAGTTGGTCCTGATCATCATCCCATGGCTATAACTATAACCATGGTCTCCATATAAATACTATCATGTCATCTATGACTCTCCTCCAATATGCTATACTTGTGACTCCTGTGTGGTGGAGTGTGGTCATATTGGTGTATTTGTATACAACTAGATCATCCTCATCTATATCTCTCAGAGAAATCATTGGTCGAAGCACAACAATGTGCTCCCAAGCCCAAATGTGTAATAATGTAACTCCAGTTAATAGGTTGTGTACTCACACATAAACCTCATGATGCATATCGTTATATAGTCTTGCCAGGATGACTGGACCCCAAGCATAAGTATGCACATCCTAAACCATGCCCTCTAGAAATAAATGTTGGAAGAATGAAGAAGAATGGTCATCTCTACAATTTTGTGTTAGAATTGATGTCACCATGTTGTGATTACAATTCTAAGTCAGTGCTTGATTTGGTATTTTGGTCTGGTATCTGAATCGGTATTCAAGCTACACCCTCCAGTATTCTAGTCTGCAATCCTCTGCAGTTGATTGTTGCTACTTGCAGTTTTGGGAAATAGTTTATGATTGTTGAAAGAATGTATGTTTAGAATTTATCGTGCTCCAGTGCTCGTACGACGTATCAGCATTATTTTGTTGATTACTTTTTGCAATTAAGTCTATTTCTAGCCGACTTCCTAGATAAGTCATGATATGGTGAATTAATTTTCTTATGCAGATATATGTGTGACCTATCTTAGGTCCATGCTGACATGATGTAGCATGTTGGATGTTTGCATTGCCTTCTAGAAATATTTTTTGAATTCTTGTAGCCGAAAAGTTGGTATTTTTTGATAAACAAGGAAATGCATCTAATTAGGCCGACCTAATTGATGCTTGCAGATGAATCGAGTATATATATTGGATAGGTTGAAGATTAAAAAGTGTGTAATCAATGAGGCAGTTGTGAATGTGAAGTTGAAGAAGAGCGAAAATGATGAAGTGTGTTAATTTTGTCTATTGAGCATCATTGGAACTATATCAACACTTGTTAGGTGCACTTTTTTTAGTTCATTTTGTCTATAAATCCCAATTTTGCTTTGTAAATCCTTTTGTAGGAAGTGAGCCTCCTTGTAAGTAGTGAGCTTTTGTATCTGGATAGTGAGTCCTTTCAGGGCAGTGAGCCCTATACATTCGGTTTTGGAACTACTTTATATTGTGAGTTAATCCTCACCGTGGTTTTTCCCTCATTGGGTTTTCCATGTAAAATCTGGTGTTCATTGTTTTGATTTTACTTTTTGGTATCTGCATTTCATGTTCAAATTTAATAACAAAATAGTGTGGTTGTGAAGTTAATAAGAGTTGAAGTTTTGTGTTTAATTTTGGTGACAACAGATTCACCCCCCCCCCTCTTAGTTGTCCTGTGACCTTTAACAATTGGTATCAGAGCTTTGGTTCCTTAGTGTAGAGCTTAACTGCTTGAGGAAGATCCTGAAGGTTGACCAGATGGATGATAAAGAAGAACTCTGGACTGCACTTGATGATCTTGACAAAGTTGAAAATGAAAACAAAGATCTGAAAGAAAATCTTGATGATGCAAATGAATGTGTCTGGAAGTTGAAAGAACAATTAAAGAAATTCAAGGAAAGACACAAAGAAGTGAATGAGCAGTTGAAACAAGAGATCATTGGACTGAAAGTGCTTGTAGAAGAAAAGAAGATAATTGAAGAATGTATGAATACAATGGTGTAGAACAAATATGATGAATGCTCTTAACTTGAACAAGAGGTAGTAAACTTGAGAGTAGAACTGGAGAAGGAAAAACTTTGTGAGAATAATTTTAGATCTAGCTCTGACAAGCTTGGAGAACTAATTGTAGGACATAAACCAAGTAAAGACAAAGGTGGCTTGGGAAATGATGCAGGTGAAAGTTCTAAGGACAATCAAATGACTTAGGACAAAGGGAAGCAGAAAAGAAATTCAAGAAATTTTTCAAGGAGACTACTTGTGAGACAACCTAATGCACAAAGGTATCCCTCTTTCAATGGTATTTGTTTTTCTTGTAATAAATATGGTCACAAGGCAACAAAATGTAGGAGTGGGATGAATTAGTTTCCTGGTTCTTTCTCTAGACAATGTTTTTCATGTAAGAAATTTGGACATAAAGCTACTAAAAGCATATCTTAGGTGAGAATGATCAGCCAAGTAATGATGAACAAATTTAATGGAGGCAGAATGAATCAATCTTTTACTGGCTACTGCTATACCTATAAAAAATGTGGACACAAAACAAATCAATGTAGATCAATAAATAATGGAGGTCAGACTAATCAAAAAAGTGTTGTCTTCTATAATTGTAACAAACTAGGACATGTTTCAAAGGTTTGCACAACTAAGAAGGGAAAGCAGTCTACTTTGGTAGACAAGAATGAACTGGTAAAGAAGATTGACAAAGAAGAGATGAATAAGATATGGAAGAAAAAAGAGGAAGAAGAACCTGAAACTACTAATATGTCTGTGACCTCATCCGGTACGAACAATTCCTCTGGGAATTAGACCTAGCATGGTCTTAGGGGGAGCATTATCAAAAAATTGTTAAAAACCCCTGGCTGAATGACGTGTCAGAGGCTGGCACAAGGATAAAATGTGAAGAATGAATAATCAGAGATTTTGGAAAAGGAACCGGAAGAAAACATGTTGTCATACTAATTTGCAGACCGAATTAGGGTTTTATGTTGAGAAGAATGTTTTTAGCGGCTTTTTCATGTCTATCGCATTTAAAATTGATGGTGTATAAGATAAAATTTGTAAAACTTTTTTATTAGTTGAGCATTTGAAGAGTGTGAAAAGTGCCTTGGAGCAATCTCGAAGTAATTTCAAGCATTTATGAAGCAATTTGAAGAAAGTGTTACGAATACATAGGAATTATTATTTTGTCTGCGAAGGAAACGAAGAAGTCTTGACTGAACATTAATGAATTCAAGTAAGTTAAGCACGAAAATGGATAGAGGATCAAGTGGTGACATTCCATTGAAGATGAAAGGAGTTGAATTGGAAGAATTTGATCATAGGAAGATGAAAGAAATGGAACTAGGGCTGAAGGAAAATGAATTACAGAGCATAAAAACCCTAGGTATGAATTTATGGGGAGAATTTTCTTGGTTTGCTGATAAAGATTTCATCTTGTTCTTGTTGATTCATTTCAAGAATGGCGGAATTGTATTGGAAAACCCTACCTAATCACAAAGGAAGCGATCGAAGCGATTACTGGCTTATGCAATATTGGGGATCTCCCTAAAAAGAAAACCGTGAAATACAAAGATGTGGAGTAACTTACTAACATTAATAAAGATCCTCGAGCTCTATTGATAAACACTCTTGCAGATTCAACTGTAAGGTATGTTGCATATGGAATTTCCTATAAAATATATTTCAGAAATCAGGAAGGCTCCACATCGGCTATTGCTATATATATTGCACATATGATGGTTAAGGAAAATAGGTAGTTTGATTTGTGTAGCCTATTACTTGAAAATCTAACTGAGAATACCCGAATGTCATTGGTTGAGGGTTATCCCTTTTGGTTTGGATCTTTTCTTGTGTGCTTGGCCTTTTACTTTTTGAATGCCCTACCGAGAAGAGAAAATGTACTGTGGGAATCTGGTATTCCTATTGGGAAAAGAGTCTACAAATGCTTGGAATCATTAGCGGATAATGTAAGTGATTGCAGATCATATTTCACATCCTTAAGAATAAATCTATGCTCTGGTATGTCAATACCGAGTCAGTTTGAAGTGGGTTCATCCTCCGATAAGAGAGAGTTGGAAGTTATCATTGGTGAGTCTCCTCCAAAATTGAAAAAGAGGAAAACTATTGTAACAGGTTTCCTAGAAGAGAAGAATGAAGAATATTTTTGTCTAAATCTGATACAAAGGATATACAGATGTTACGAGATAAGGGTGAGATGAAGAAGATTGGTGAAATATGGAATGCATGCTCTCCAGTTGAGAAACTTAAAATTGATGATGTGTTGGTTAATTATTTGTTGAATAAAGGTATTTCAGTTTCAAATGTGAGATTCTTTACCAGATGATCTTGTAGAGATTGTTGAAGAGAGAACATTGTTGGAAGGACCCAAAGGACATAAATTCAATGCTATGCTTGACAGAAGGTATAAAAAATCAAATCAAGTACTATCTAAACATATGAATGAGACAAAATAATGCATCAAATAAATATCTAACATTTATAGGTATTGTCTCTGGTGCCCGGCAGCTGTTGATAATTTTAGAAGCAGAATTGAAGCTATTGAAGATGACATGAATTGTATTGGAAAGAACATTAATTTATTCAAAGACAGGGATGGAAAAAAAAGAATAAGAGTTGGAGAACTGTAGGTAGAATTGCTAACTACTCAAAGGAAAAGAGAAGATATGGTTAGAACCTTCTGGTTGGTTGAGGAAGTTGTTGAGGTCCGGTTAGATCATCTCTCTGAAATTCTCTCTAATGCTGAAAATTTAGAATGATCGTGGTTTGTTCCGACCAGAAAATCCTCCTCCTTTTACATAGTTATCTTTATTGGAAGGTATGAGTGCAAGCGAAATGAATTGCTGTACTTGCCTAAAAAATAATTCTTCCAAATCATAAGAGAGAGATATAAGAAAATATTTGCTGCAAAAGTGTCATTCTTGTTTGAATGTTTGAAATGGGAATGGAATTTTGTGTCATCATAAACATCCTACCTTTTTATCAATTTTTCATTGATGTCACAAAGGGGAGAGAGTTAGAATTATGGTGCCATGGGGAGAGTCATGAAAGCTGGGAGAAATGTTAGGTTTTTGAAATTTGGCAATATGCGCCATCACTCACTGACAAAGGGGAGATTGTTGGAAGAATTTTAGCTAAAGAATGGCCATCTCTACGCTTTGTGCTTTCATTGATGTCACCATGTTGTGATTGCAAGTCTAAGTCGGCTTGATCTAGTATTTTAGTTTGATATCTAAATCGGTATTCTAAGTTGCACCTCTTCGGTATTCTAGCTTTTCAATCCTCCGTAGTTGATTGTTATTGTTGCTTGCGCTTTGGGAAACGCTTTATGATTGCTGAAAGCATGTATGTTCAAAATTTCTGCTCGTGCTCGTATCGACGATCGCAAGATTATTCTATTTACTTACTTTTGCAATTAAGTCTATTTCGGTTGACTTCTTTGATAAGCCGTGATATGGGTGAATTACCTTCTTATGGATATTTATAAGTAATTTTATCCGGAAAACTGGCGCCTATTACGATGTAGTGTGTTGGACATCGGCATTACCTTCGTGTTATTTTGTGAATGCTTGTAGCTAAAAAATTGGTATTTTTGATAAACAAGGAATTGCATATAATTAGGCCAACCTAATTAATTCTTGCTGATGAATCAAGTATATATATTGGATAGAGAATGCAAAAATAAATCATTCCGGACATGACGGTCAACTGTTGGAAAAATGAAAGCTCAAACGGAAGCTACTTTTTACAAAACTAAATGCTTGCAAACAACTCGAATCAGCTGACAAACCCTCCAAATTTTCACTTCTTTCAAAACCCAATAAAACTCATTGTGAGAAGCTAAAACTGACATGGTGTTCACAAATGACAGCCATGAAAGCGCAACCGCAGCGGATTTGGCTACCAAAAAATTAGCAGCTCCAAAACATTACCCTCCAAAGTAGGCTGGTCATTCAGCATTATTCATCGTGCACTTCGAAAGTGCAGAGGAAAGTACTTGAAATGCATCCTCAAATTTGGTAAAATTTGAGAGTGCCAACAAGTATTTCATCAAATGCATGCCCCCGTGGGCATAGCAAGATTGTGGGCATAGCAAGATTCCAGATCTCTGGGGAAGTACACCAAACGCTAAGTCATTAGGTGTCCCTCAAACTGTTTCTTTATTCAACCTTTATTTTTTGACTTCACTGGTGACCCTAGGCCCCCAAATGAAAAAGTGAAATCAGTATTTACCTCTATCAAACACCAATCTGTAAAAAATTCTAATCTCCCTCAACTCATGCTTGCCTCTGTCAAACCACAACAACATGTATAACCGCACATCTACAAACACAAGGATTAGGCTGCCTTTGAGCAAGTGAGAACTTGCTTTTTGTTTGGCTTTTTCATCAATTGGCAACCAAATCAAATAGGTCTCATCATTTCCACTCTTTTCATTCTCTAGTTTTGTACCAAGTGGCAACATGGGAAAATGGGGATCAAGACCATACGAAAGCACAGTCTGATCACAACCATCTGCCTAATTGAACATGCTAGTACCTCCTAATAGGCCATCATACATAACATCATCAACATGTTCATAGTCACTATGCATTTGAAAATTAGACATACTTTCCAAATGTTGATTGTCATGTGGCAAGAACTTATCAAATTCATCATACAAATCATTCTTAGGCTGAAAACAACCTTCTTCAATGTTCTGCACATTGCCACATTCTAAGAAAACTTCTTCCAGCTGACAAAAATAGCACTTACAATCTGCTACATTGTTGGAACTATTATTCTCAATCTGATCATTAGTTTGCACATCAAAATTCATACCATCACAAGAACTTGCCAGAAGATCTAGCTCATCATGCAAACTATCTTCAAGTGTATTCAAAGAGATACACTCATGTATTAGCACACTCTGTACTTGATTTTCATCATGTTGGTATTGAGAGTCATCAAAGATTTCTGACTCATCATCATCTGTTGTCATACTGTCGTCTTCTAAACATAAGGTATCAACCTTTTCAATATCACAAGCTTGCTCAACAAGCAATTCTGGTTCAGAATCATAATCTAATTTCTCATCGAAATCAACCTCTACATCTACATGAAAGGACTCATGGCTAGGCTCATTCAAGTCAACAAACAAAGACTTGTTGAAATCCGCATCAAAGTTTTCAAAACTTGGTTCATTAGATGCACAATCCTCATAGTCATCTGCTGCTTCAAACTCATCAAAACATATCTCTGAGTTTGCATCAGCATGCTCACTTTCACAATCATCATACATTGCATCATGGCAATCAAGTAACTACTTGTTTTCATGCACATTATCATCATCATGATCAGTTGGTTCATAATTTGAAGGAGAATCAGATTCACTTGCATCATACCTTACACCATGAAGATCATCATCAAAGTCTAAAAACTCAATGGGCTGATCATAAATAGGGTCTCCCCAATTATAGGAAATTGAATTGTTAACAACATTGTCAGGGACATTGTCACAATCTATCAAAGAGAACAGACCATCCACTTGTCCATCCTTACTCACCACTGAGCTGTCATAACAACAACCCACGTCATTTTCAATCTCAACATTGAGTTGGGTGTCTTCATTGAGTTTATCATTTTCATCCTATTGAGGGTAGACACAAACATATTCTCCATCAAACTGAAAACTATCAATAGTTTCCTCATTGCAACTGCTCATAGTCGATCTTTCAAACTGAAGTTCATCACATACTTTGTCACTTGCAATTGGTAAACTGATGTTCTCAAGAGAAATCCCTAAGTTAGAAAATTCAAATGTCTCATCATGGAGATTTATACCAAAGCTACATTCAACCCTTGTAAGATTGACATGGTCAACTATATTACAACATTGCTGACTGCACTTCTCTTCTTCAAAGAATAAGTCCAACTGATATCCTTCATCATGTTCTTGACTAGGAAGACTCAACTGTTGATTCTCAGTTTGGTATACTTCTTCTTTAAGTTGTTCATTAACAACTTTCTCTTCATTAGATGATGCATCTGTTTCATCTTCTACCTTCTCAACTAGCATCACTTGTTTGAAAACCTCTGATCATTCACATTCACACATTTGTTGATTTCATCAGTATGTTTACTGACAATTGAAGACAACAATCTTTGTATATATTCATTCCTCTGCTTCTCCATACTGTCCATGACTGTGTAATCCATCTGCATACTCAATATTTTAAACTCTTTTAACAATGCACTAGATCCCTTTTCATAAGCTTCAAAATACATATGAATACAATATGAAGTACTAGGTCTGAAATTGTCTGGGATTAGTGACAAGGTAGCATCAAATCTATGACTGAAATCAACACTTGACTCGTCATCTTGTTTCTTGATCTGCTTTAACCTT
This sequence comes from Sequoia sempervirens, assembly GCA_007258455.2. Lineage (NCBI taxonomy): Eukaryota > Viridiplantae > Streptophyta > Pinopsida > Cupressales > Cupressaceae > Sequoia > Sequoia sempervirens. The sequence goes on from VDFB02075087.1 coordinate 15,175, forward strand.
CTGAGAAGGTCATAGGGATCTCTTGCAAACTCTTTTCTATAAGCATTCACCAATTCACCCCAGCAAGGAAATGACTTCTTAGGAAAACTCAAATACCAATCCTGAGCTCTTGCTTCAAGGGATCTAACAAAGAATCTCATCCACATATCCTAATATTCAAATGAGTGTTTCTCCATGAAGCTAGAAAAACTTTTGACATGTGCATTTCCTTCACAAACATTATATCCATCAAATCTAGGCATCTTCTTGTAGACTTGAGCTGGCATACTTTGAATTTTGTAATCAACCCATGACAAATCTAACTGAGCATACAATGGATCAAAGGAATTGACATAAGGTGCAACAACTTGACAAGTAGACACAGTTTGATGGTCTCTTAATTGGGCTTGTGAAAACATCTTGTGTCTTTCATCCATCTCTTTAGGCCTTCTTTCAAGACTGAACCTAAGCTTATTAACTCTTGGGTTCTTACACTTTGGGGTATTAGATGCTTGAAGATCATTATACTTTTGACATTTCTTAACAAGCCGAATCAAGGTCTTTACAGGTATGGCTACTTTACCTTGATGATCCATGGGTATTCTAATTCAAGGCTCTCTAATTATGCATAATTTACAATCATGACCATATGAAGGATTACAATGATGGTTAATGACAACCTGGTCTTGAAATGTATGACAATACAAATGGATGGAAATCCTTAAGATGTACAAATACATTCTAACCATCCCAATTAGCAAAGATTTGAGCACTAGACAAAATTCTTTCAATGGAACTGCAATTACATTCAACAGATCCAACAAATGGAAATGTACAAACTTAAATTCACTGTTCTTTCCCTCTGGTAGTGCTAAATCACTAAATAGGGAACCAAAATTTCTTTCTAAGAAGTTCAAATACATAAAGAATACCTAGAAACATTGCCACTACTACAAATTTTTTGGAAATATTGTAGATCTAGAACTATAATCACCTCTTCATCAGGTTCTTCTTGACAGAGTCGCCACCTCTTTTCTTAGAGGACTGAACTTCAAACAATAGGAAGTTCTTTCACATGTAATTTTCTTTCTAACTTCCTTTCACTAGCAGAGCACCATAGATCTTGAAATTAATCAAGTTCACTGCAACAATTATCTCTCTCCAGGCTTAAGATCCTTCAAGATTTGAACTAAATTCAAAATGGAAAATAATAATATGACTCTATTTCTGGATTCTTCAGTGAGAATTTTCTCAAATTCTCCCCAGTAGAGTCGCAATTTTGCTCGTTATTTTTTATGCTGTTAACCAGGTTTGTCTCCTAATCTACCTATGGAACTGCCAATTCCAATCAAGGGCAGCTCGGAGGACCTAGACCAACTGACAAAGACTTTAAAATAACCTCCTACACTTCGAGCTCTGCAAGACCTGAGAGGGTGATCCCTTTAGCAATATCAACATATTGAAGCACATAAATAACATAATATTGCTTAACAGAAAATCTCATTTAATGACTCAACATAATAGGATAATATTGAATAGAATTGGTTGTTCATCAGTAATATCAACTACTTGGAGCATGAGATAACCACAACACTATAACACACAGGGATTTAAAATGGTTTTGAATTTTGAAGATTGGGGACCCAGCTGAAAACAACAAAAGTATAATACTTGACCAGTGCCAAAAAATGGGCTATGGAGTCATATAACCAGCATTCATCCTACAGTGTTGAAAATGTTATGAAGATCCTTACAAATGTTATCACATTATGACAACCAGATCACTGAAGCTTTATCTGATAACTCTTCTTATAAATCCACCTGAAACATAGTATTCCTGTCACATATGCTGAAGCAATTACACTATCCTATGAACAAAAGGTAATAATACATGCACCTTGTGCTTCATTAAAACAATTACATTATTCTTAGAATAGAAAGCAGCAACATATATCACTCTAATGCAGCAAATGTGCATGAAAAGACCCGAATAATCTTATTATTGAATCAAAAAGAGTAATACATCTAAAAAATGGAGACAATTATCAGCTAAATATAAACATGAGAACACAATTCATAACAGACACTTTCAGATTTAATGACTCAATTACATTCCTCCCAGCTATACAATTCTACCATAGCTTCTGCCTGACTTGTAGAGCTTTTAGAAATTGGAATCCCAGCCTCTCTTTTTTTACAATCAGAGAAGAAAAGAATAAAAGAGAAACAAAAGTAGCCCTAAGATTAGTCTGATCTATAGATGCCATCCGGAAACTCAATCCACCGTCGATCAACAAGCTACTCAAAACCTCTCTCATCTCTCTAAAACTGAATTTTCCTCTTCATTTTCCCCTGCTGTTAGTTGTCCTACAACAAAAAAATTGCCCATGTGATGGAATTATCAATTTTACCTGTAGCTGGAAAATACCTCTACTCAGGTGAAAAAATTATGTTTTGTGCTTTGCCTTTTATATATTAAAGTCTTGTAACTTTAATATTTATGCCTTGATTTCACTTTTATTATTTCACCTGAACAACTTGGCAAAATATTATTTCCGAGCACATGATATTTAATCACAAAGTGAATATTGAATTCACTTTACATCAACCTGGGTAAATAAAATATTTACTTGTGCTCACTTGACCTTCACTGTGAATTTAAAATATTTTGCCCAGTAATATCTTATTTCACTTTTCCAAGTGAAAACTCCGTTCTCAAAAACTTGTCGGGAAAATAAAATATTTCACGTGTTGGGCTCACCTTTTACGTTTTCACATTTTAAAATGCTCAGCCCATTTAAAAAATGCAATAGCTTTTAAAAAAATTCCATCGGGCAATTTCCTAACTTTGAAATATTTAAGCTGAAAGCTTTTAAAAGTTAAAATACTCTTTGGGCCCTTGTACACATGGCACAATCCGCCATTTAGTGATAGTTAAAAGGTGTGTGCATGTTTGGGCCCTGGTGGTGGGCAATGGTGAGGATGAGGCTGGAATCGACATTTATCTCTAGCCGTTGATTTCCTTCTTGCATCTTTGTTTCACACAATGTGCCCTAATTTCCTGTTCACGACATTCTACATTTGAGCTTTGTTTCTTACTCGGCTGTGGTAGCCATGTTCAATCCCTTCACTCGCTGCATTTGCTCAAAAGCTTCTGAAGCTTTCTACAGATTCATTCTTTGCACAGGCTATGTATGGAACTCTTGAGAGTTTTGAGATCTTTTCAACAAAGCCATTTTGTATGGGCTTTCTCGTGTGATCTCCTTTCTAGCATTTCAATGGATATCCATACCCCTGCGCAATGGTTACTATCAATGTCCTTTTCAACAAATTCATTTTGTGTTCATACTGCAATGGCCGACCCCTGCTCACTTTTGTTTCCATGCTCCAGGCATTGCCCATTGTTTTGTTTTGCTCTAAATTTCTTCATCACTTGCTCAAAATCTGTTCTCATTCAACCTGCACTTCAACTAGGTGCCAAGCTTAATACCAACGATTCCCTTGCAAATAGATCCACAGATCCTTCTTTCACTTATCATGGTTGTGCCCTTCAATACACACATTTTTAATTTCAAGGATTTGGAAGCAATTCTTAAATGAATTATGGGAGTTGGATTTTGAGTGCAATCCATTGCTTATGGCAATTATTTAAAATTTAAAAGCCTCTTCAACATATTCATAGAATTTGTATCCTCTGTCTCATGGTGTGTGGCTGCTTCCTTTCACATATGTTGGGCGCCTCATTTTCCAGTGCAGTTCGAACCTTTTTCAATATATGCATTGGTTGCTTTATTTTCCATTAAAAGCTATTAAAGCCTTTTCAAAAAATTCATTTTATTGTTGTATGAATTTTCTGACGTAGCATTTGGGATTTCTTTAACTTTTAAATGAGTTCTCCTTAAGCTGCGCTCCAACCAAACCCACTATCCTCCATGTTTTGAGCCATGGTACATTTACTGTGAAGTTTCTAGAGCCTATCATCTTGTTGGTCGCACCCTCCATGCGTGGCTTACTCATTGCATGAGATCTCCCTTCATGGGATTCATTTTGGACAATGTGTTTTCCTGAAAGTTACTAAAGTCTTTTCAACATTCTTTGTATGTGTTGTGGTCAAAGCGTCCCCCTCTTTCTGGCATTTATGCTTTGGTTCCAACAACAATCATTGCATTGCATTTATTATGGCTCAAGATTTTGTAAATGTCTCAATGCGCTGCTCTGTAGCTCCTTACCAGGCTGTGCACCTTGATACACATCACTGCATTGGAAAATCAATGTAATCACATCCATTTGTATATGCTCTGCAATACATGGTATTCCATAGCTTCTCCATTCCCTGTGATCATTAGGTGGCTTGTCTCAAGGTTTCCTCTTCCAAATTATGTACACATGTATATATATTACCTCTCCCTATGGCTTTAAGTTTGCAATATGTTTCAATAAATTATATTTTCTAACATAGCATTGTGTTGGGCACGACATTCATTTGAGATTTTGGATTTTCACATAAAGTTTCACACCCTGTTTTCGCTTCTACATTTTCCAACTTGCAGCCATTCTTGGCTGAGATGCACAAAATATATTTCACTATAGAATAGATTCAAAGTCCTTGAATCAAGCAAGTATAGTTTGCACATTAGGTCAAGCCTCACCATGTTTATGGATGTTCCTTTCATGGTTCTTGAATATTGCATGATGAACCCCTAATTCCATATTCACTAAATCCCCAAACTCTATCATATTCAAACAATCCATACAAGAAATCATTCCTTTTTCAATAATTACATCACAGCACCTATTATCATCATGGCTTGTATCACATTTTCTCTTCAACACCAATTGTGGTTTCGGTCCTCAGAAACAAAGCACTCCATGAATTAATTCTTTATTTTGGATGCTTATCATATAATTGAGACCTCTCTTCATACTCACTTGGTTGCTCTTCACACTGTTGATAAGAAACTTGGGACTCAATCTGACAGGTGCGAAATGCTAGTTCTTAACTGCAAACATTGAACTGGAGCTAACTTGAGAATTGTCTTTTCAAAACACACATTCATCTTGGTTGCTCACTTGTGTTCTCTGAAGGTCTATGAGGCATAACCTCAGCTCCCAACTTCATTGTTGTATAAAGCATGTTGGGTCCCTTATGGGCCTAGCTAAAATAAAAATCATTTTCAAACAAATTTTGTGCTCAATTTGACCTGGGAGAACTTTAGAATGCATCAACAATTAAAAGATGAACCAGGTTTTCATTAAAACTCACT
>VDFB02075088.1:0-21551 GCA_007258455.2 Sequoia sempervirens
AAGCTAATCAAAATCAGTTTGAACCCTCAAAGCCAAACTTTCTATTTTTAGAAACTTTTTCCATCATCCGTTTGAGAAGAAACCCAAAAAAAAACTTTTATTTTTAGAAAGTTCCTAAAAATAGAAATTTCCCTAAAATTTAGGTCCAAAATCCTAAGATCTAGGTTTTGTAGACAAGGTCACTCTGAGCAGACCCAGATTGTCAGATTTTGCAAATTTTGAGTTTTTGACCCTCATACAAGACATGCAAACTCCAATTTTGACCCTTTTTGATAATTCTAACAAGACTTTTGACCATTTCTTCAAAATGCCTAAGTGTAGCAAATTTTTTAATTTGGGGTACAACACATGAAAAAGAAGCTAGCTAAGGACAACATGGAGAATGATATTCAAGGGGTTCCCTCCTATTGCCAATGAGATTTGAGGTTTGTATAAGCTTATTCAAATACAACATTACATTCTTCATATAGGATTTGTTCATGCTCAAAGTTGTAAATTTCCAAATCCCTAAGGTTGGATATTTTTCAAGTACCTGTTGTGCAACTAGTTATGGCCACACCACCTATAGGACCATGGGGAAATGCTTTTGGTCCCCTCCGTTTGGCTACACCTTTGCACGAACTGCCATGCATATCTAGGAAGCATCTCCTAAAGTTTCAAGGCGATGGAAAACAACACCCTGATGAGCACATATCCGCATTCTACATCGTTTGTGGTGTTCTTGGCATTGAACATGAAGATGTTTCTGTAAGATTGTTCATTGAATCCCTTCAAGGGGTTGCAGCCGAATGGTTTTTCACCCTTCCAAATGCCTTTGTCACCAATTGGGCCACTCTTCGCACTAAATTTGAAGAAAGATTTAAACCCGCCGAAGATTCACATACTCTATTGGCCCAGCTCACCAATATGTGTAAAGAAGCTCATGAGCCTATGTACGAGTTTGTGGTGAAATTCAATAAATTGGTGATGTAGATCCCAACTGATGCAAAACCGACGGATCATAACCTAAAGTGCTTCATCAACACTCAACTACCCAAGGTGAGTTTCTACTTACGTAGGGAAAATCTTGTTAATGTTGAAGTGGCCCAGCAATTGGCCACCAGTCTGGAGGATGACATGATCCTTGCCAGAGAAATCAGGATGGGAACTAATGGAAATAAAAGGATGCAAGCCTCAGGGTCTTCAACAATCAATGTTAGTACTCCCACTGCCAGCTCAAATTTCACAGATCCCATGGTCCAAAGGTTGGAAAATGAAGTTTTGTCTCTGAAGAAACAAGTTTCAAGCAGTAACAACTACAAGGACGTCCCTAGGAGGACTTTCCCTAATTATGCTGGCAACAAAAATCAAAATCGTCTCCCAACACCTCTAGGAAGGCTTGCTCTAGAAGCCCTGCCCGCTAACAATGCTGTGGGATACTATGAGACTGAACAAGATGATTATGTGCAGCCTGAATACCTTGAAGAAGGAAATGCCGATCTCTTCCAAGAAGAAGAAACTAAACTGGCTGGCGACTCCAAGATTAGCTATTTGCAAATGATGGAAGAAGAAGAAGAAGAAGACGACTTGGTGACTGACACTTACGCTGTTTTTACGCGGCATCAACAAAATCAGCTTGATAAAGCTCAAGCTGCTGCTGTTCCAGAAAAAGAGAAGCCGCTAGTAATGATCGCCAAAAGAGGATCTCCCCTCCCTTGGCAACCTAAGAAAGCAGCAAATCCACAAGTAAGTGCACCTCGCTCCCCTTCATCAACTCTCGTTATTCCTAAAGCTAATCCTCTCGTTCCAAAGACCAGTGTACCTTTTGTGAAACCAATCAGTGAAGTTACGACTTCCAACCTACAAAGTTCTTTCCAGGCTTTCAACATTATTGACCATGCCAAGAAAACCAAGGTTCAAATGTCCAAGGCTGAATACCTCAAAGCCAACCCCGACCAATTTGACAGGCTTGTCAAGTTCGTCAATGATAAAAGAATTTCCCCAAGTCAGGATACACCTCCTGACATCCCAGTTACTCCTAAACCCAAGATATCACAGAGTAACCTTGTATCTAATCCTCCAACCGCTTCCGGATGCATTGATCCGTTTTTCATCTCCCTACTTGTAAATGGTTTCAAGCTGAGTAACTGTGTCATAGACTCTGGTGCATCCGACAATGTGATGCCCGCCAAGGTAGCTATTGCTTTAGGCCTTGAAATGACCAAAACTTTCAGCCGTTGTTTTTCCATGGAGAATAAACAAGTGCCATTAATCGGCTAGATCAAAGATGCGCAATATGCATTCGCCGCATACTCGAAGAAGAAAATAAAAATGAAGGTCCTTGTGGCCGATGTACCAGCTTCCTACGGAATCCTCCTTGGACGCAACTTCTGCAAATATGTTGGAGGAGAACTAAGTATGGATATGTCCGAAGCAAGAATACCAGTAAAAGGTGTGATGCAAAGGCTGATTCCTAAAAAAGAATCAAAGTTTTTAGTTGCCAAGTCAGATGATCCCAGAGCTCAGATTTTGTTTGAATCCTCAGGCGTGGGAAATTACTACCTACAGACGAATGAGGTAGGGGAATCCTCAACTCAAAATGAGTTAGAAAATGATGATATTTCTTCCACTTCAAATGAGACGTCATCAGGTGATTTGTCTATCTCCGACCATGAATCTTCGTCAGATGATGAAGCTTTGGACTTCGACACTGTTAGCATTGGTGATCCCAACGGTGTCTGGTTGCTCGAATTTGATGGTAGCTGCTCTTCAACCGGCTCTGGAGCAGGAATGGTTTTTATTTCGCCAACAGGAAAGTTTTTCCCTTTCTCCTTCAAGTTGCAGTTTGATAACACCAATAACACCGCCAAGTATGAAGCCCTGTTGTTGGGAATGCAAGTTGCGCTGAAAAAAGGTATAAAAAATCTTCATACTCAAGGTGATGCTGAGCTGATAGTATGTCAAGTAAGAAATATCTATCAAACAAAGAATGATAAACTCAGGCATTATCGTAATCTAGTATGGGATTTTTTTGAGGAATTCGAAGCTTTTGATATCTCTGTTGTTCCCAGAGAATACAATACTAGAGTTGATTCCCTCGCAATCTCTGCTACGCTCTTGGTGCCACACAAAGACTTTCAAGGTTCTACCTACACCATAGAGTTGGTTTTCCGCCCAAGTGTCCCTAAAAATTCAGAGAACTGGCAGATTTTCAACGACGATCATCAAATCATCGCCTTTCTTGAGAAAGCAGAGAATTTTGATGAGTTGTATTTTGAGGGCAGCGATTCTCTGCCTCGAGAATCTGTGTCTAATATAGATCCTGTCACGGGTGAAGAATATTTGCAACTAAAAGGGAATAAGATTCCTAAAGGATTGGTATCCTTGGAAAATATTTTTGACAAGCATGATCACCACGTGAAGAAGCAACTCTCAGATTCTGACTCATCTAATGAAGCGAAACAGGTTAATTTAGGAACTGAAGCCAACCCTAAGATGGTCAACATTGGTAAATGTTGCACGGCCGAAGAAAGAAGACAGTTTGCTCAGCTACTACAGGAGTATATTGATGTCTTGGCATATTCATATGAGGATCTAAAATCATTTCGGCCTAAAGAAGTGCAACATGATATTCCTCTCAAGGTTGGAGCTTTGCCTTACAAACAAAAGCAGAGGCAGTACAATCCCAAGATCTTTGGAACAATTTTGGCGGAAGTTAAAAAGATGCTGAATGCACGGATAATATTCCCTATCCATCATTCAACGTGGATAGCCAATATCGTCCCCGTTCGTAAGAAGAATGGTGAAATCCGCATTTGTGTAGATTTCAGAAATCTAAATCAATTGTCTCTCAAAGACAATTACCCACTTCCAGTGATGGATCAAGTTCTACAAAATGTAACTAGATCCGAGATGCTCTCCATGCTAGATGGATTTTGCGGTTATAATCAAATTGAAGTTAATTCAAGCGATCAATACAAAACCGCTTTCACAATGCCATGGGGAACCTTTGCGTATCGCAGGATGCCGTTTGGTTTGATCAAGGTTGGCGCTACATTCCAACGTGCCATGGATCTCGCTTTTTGCGACGTGATGGGAAAGTTCATTGTGGTGTTTCTTGATGATCTCACAGTTTTCTCTAAGCAACGCCATGAGCATTTCTACCACTTGAGGCAAACTCTGGAGAGATGCCGTCAACACGACATTTCCCTAAATCCCAAAAAGTCAACTTTTGGGGTGACAAAAGGTAAACTTCTTGGTCATGTTGTATCTACTGAAGGAATCAAGATTGACTTGGAAAGAGTCAATGGAATTAAATCTCTCATTTTTCCATCAAGAAAGAAAGTTGTTCATTCTTTTTTCGGCAAAGTAAACTTCTTAAGGAGGTTTCTCCCAGACTTTGCTGAAAAGACCCGTCATATTGTGAATATGATGAAGGGTAATGCCACATTTCATTGGACGACAGAAGGAAAAGCAGCATTCGATGACATCAAAGAGGCCATTGATCATGCGCCTGTGTTGGTTTTCCCTAACTACACCAAAGATTTTGTTATGTACAGTTATGCTTCCGAGCATACACTATCAACAATTTTGGTACAGAAAAATGATGAAGGCTTTGAATCCCCCATTGCATTCATGAGCTGCCCCCTGAATAATTATGAATTGAAATATTCTCAAATGGAGAAGCATGCTTTCGCAATTGTAAAAGCCGTCAAGCATTTCCGGTTCTACATTCTAAGCAGTCATGTGAAATTTCTCATCCCAGATTTGACTGTTAAGTCTATCCTAACACAACAGGAATTTGGAACAAAAAGAGGCAACTAGATTGCCAAGATTCAGGAATATGATCTAGAGATTAAACCCACTAAGTTGATACGTGGACGTGGCCTTTGTCAGCTTATTGCAGAAAATAGTCTGGATGAAGAAATTTCAGAGGATGAAGAAGTTTCGGACGAAGAGGAGGTTGATCCCAGTACACTTCCAATGGTACTATTTGTTAGCACCACTGACAAATGGTATTCCAACATCGCTCACTTCCTGACATACGAAGAATGTCCCAATCACTTGACTCCAAAGGAAAAGAGAACCATCAAGCTGAAATCAACTAATTTTGTCTTATGGGACAATGGCTTGTATAAGCGTGCAATGGACGTGACATTTCTCAGATGTGTTGATAAAGAACAACAACAAAAGTTACTGAAATCTAATCATGATTTGGCATGTGGTGGGAATTTCTCAGCACCAGTAACCGCTCACAAAATCCTGAGAGAAAAGTATTATTGGCCCACACTTTTTCAGGACACGTACTCTTGGGTGCGTAAGTGTGAATCATGCCAACAGTTTGTCAGCCATCCCAGGTTGGCATCTTTGCCATTAAAACCTGTTGTGATTGATGAACCTTTCAGGAAATGGGGCATTGATTTCATAGGTGCAGTTAATCCATCATCAAGTGCTGGACATATCTATGTTTTAACTACTACTGACTATTTCACCAAATGGGTGGAAGCGATACCTACCAAGTGTGCTACTTCAGAGGTAGTGTACAATTTCTTAAAAGAAAGTATTATTTCCAGTTTTGGTGTGCCGAACAAGATTGTTGCTGACAATGCTTCTGCCTTCTCATCAAACGAGATTACTGAGTTTTGTTTTGAACACGATATAACCTTGTCACATTCTTCTGACTATTATCCGCAGGGTAATGGTCAGGCAGAATCTAGTAACAAGAATCTGGTAACTATAATCTGCAAGCTGGTGGGTGAGAATCAACGTTTGTGGCACAAGGCTTTGTTTGATGCTTTGTGGGAAGACAGAATAACTCTGAAGCGAGCAATCGGCATGTCTCCTTTTCAACTCTTGTATGGGTTGAATGTCGAGATTCCTATAACCTTGGAATTACCAGCCCTCAAGTTGGCTAAGGCCATTGAAGATGAGACTTTTGACAACTCTGTTGATAAGCGCATCATGTATCTCTCCAAATTAGAAGAGAATCGGGTTCAAGGGGTTGACCACATCGCGGAAAACTAGGACCAAGTGAAGAAGCTGTTTGACAAAAAAGCTAAGTCTCGAGAATTTCAAATTGGTGACCTCATTCTCCTGTGGGACAAATGAAGAGAACCAAAAGGTATGCATGGGAAATTTGACTCACTATGGACAGGACCTTTCCAAATACATCAGTTGCATGGTTAAAATAGTTTCTTGTTAGCATACAGAGATGGAACGCCATTTTCCCTTCCTCATAGTGGGAAACATCTCAAGCACTTTACACAGTAAAGAAGTTGGCGTTGGTATGTAAATACTTTTTATTTTTAAGTCCTTTTGAGTCATTACGCTTTGGATTTCTATAGAGTAAATGCGTCACCTAACTCTAAGCCAATGGATGGATAAAGGCACTTAAATTACGGATTTCTTCTTCCTTCATTCTTTTCAAAACGACGGAAGGAAGATCCCAATGAGGAACAGTTGTTATCAGAATCTGGTGCTGGTTCCGGATAACCCCCCTCTGAAACATGCTGTTTCTAGGATTAGAGTGAAGTTCAGAATGCATATGAAGTGATTTTCAAGCCACCTTAAGGAAATGTGTTCCTAAGCATGAATAGTCGTTGAGCATTCCCCATGTTAGCTTCAGCGAAACGAAACAAGCCCAGCCATGAAAGTCTCCTTTGTTAGGTACTTAGCCAATTCGCGAAAAATCTTGATTACCTTTGAAAAGTCGCGGCATACTCTCAAGCAAATTTGGCTAAGTATGAAAAGTGCAGGGGTGCTAAAATTTAGTGCCCCTGCATGAAAGTGAACTTTCCAAAAAAATGTAATAGCTGAATTTTAGGCGGCTATTACGCGCCCTGGCATAAGCTTTTTTGGCCACAGCGTTTCTTCCGTAATTTTCGCGTTTTAGATCCAATGGTGCCACTTTTGTTGCCTAAATTTATTGCTCGACTTGAGTTAGGTTTTCGATTTTCTCTTTCACTTAAAAGTGTTTTAGTTCACCATTTTCATTGTTTATGATCTTTTGTCTTCTTTTCTTCTTCTTGGCCGAGTTCTCTTCATATTGCAAATACGTTTTTTGAGATTTTCGACTTTCCTCTCCAGCAATCTTTGCGTTTCATCTTGGTAAGTTGTTATCCCTGTTTTCTCTTTATTTTTCATTCATTTTTGTTTATGTTCTAGTTTTTACATATGCATTTTTCTCCCCACGCGTTTTCTTCTTCCCCATTCGTGTTTTTCTTTGTCTTCCTTCGTGTTTTGGTCTTGCGTATTCATTGCTTGAATCCTTTCCATGGCGTTTCTGCGTGGCGTTTTTCACTTGTTCTCGCACAAAGGAATTCTTGCGTTTTGTTTTCAATGCATTCCTCTTGCTTCTCACTCCAACATTTTTTTTTGCTAACGTCTCTCCTTGTCGCCCTTTCTATCTTACTTTGGTGCGAACTTTGAGAAATCTCTTGTTTTGAAAGAGGGTTTCTTTGGCTCTTGAATATTTTTACAATAGTGATGAAACAAATTGCAGCTCTATCCAAAGGAAAACAAATTTTGTCTTCAAAGCATTCCATGTTACAAGAAAATGACAAAGCGTCATTTTCATGCACCCCTACATCTGTTTTACCCAAAAATGCCAAAGATGCAGAAGCGCTAAAATTTAGTGCCCTGACATGTTGAACATGTCAAAATATTTTCTAACTCTGAAAAGTGCAGGAGCGCTAAAATTTAGCGCCTCTGCATCAAAACTGAAATCTCCAAAATGTAAGGGTGCTGAATTTTAGCGTCCTTACACTTTTTACAATCTTTCCCAGATGAACTTCATTTCTGTCCATTTCACTCCTGAACCTTGTTCCTTCCATTTTGTGCATCGTTTTGTGTGCCTTGTCATCTGCTCCACGCTTTCCCATCATCGTTGCTCATTTCACACATCCCCATGCTACCTAACGACTAATGTTTGTTCTGGCTCAACACCTTGCAGACTCATTTCAAAGATTTTCAAAGTCTGAGTTATCAAAGTTCCAGTTGTTTCTGATGACTGCCAGTAAACCTCTGTCTTCTTCGAGAGCAAAAAGAAAAATGAAGTACAAATATCAAGGTGTCTATCCGCCGACCGTAGTGGTCTCCAAGGTGGAAGAGATAAAAGATATAGAGGTTGGCCATCAAGACTTGGTTGACTTTGCGAAGCAAATAGAGATGAAGCCTCTTCCTGACCCAATGAGAGCAATTGTACACAGTAACTTGCATTTGGTAGCCATGTTCCCTACAGCTGCACATAATACAAAATTTGTTCTTCAGGTGGCCTCTCACTACATCAGAGAAAGTAGAAGTGTGATCGATTCTTCCGGGCACGAGATTCTGAGACTCGACCCTGATTTCTTTGACATTGTTTTCAAGGTTCCTCATATGGAGAAATACATTGATATTTCTATACAAAAAGCACAAGAGGTTTTTGACGCTGATCCCAATAAAGCTAAACACCTAATAAATACTCAATGGTTAAAGAAGCCTAGATCATCTGTTTCCAGATGGCCAAAAGGACTCCTGCGAAGTGATTTCAAGGATGACGTCAAAGATATGATCACATTTTTAAGCAAAGTGAAAGGCTTGCCGAAATCATCCACTTTTCATGATTGGATGTATGAATACATCAGGATCATAAGAAGACAGAAGGTGCATATTGATTGGGGCAAACAGATCAGTGATGAAATACATGAGCAGTTGATCAATGCTCCTTCTACTTTGAAATTTTACATGACTTCTTACCTAGTGTACGCGGCGGCTGTAATGAGGCAATTCCCGAGTCTATCTACAAAAGGGAATTGGATGATGGTACCTGTGTACAGATTTTTCTATCAATTGGAACTGAAGGAAAGTTTTCATCACTTCAGACAGGTCACAGATGCTTTCTTCGCGCCTTTGCTTTTCAATTTTGATCCAGCTCTTGAAAGAAGGAGGGTATCTGACGAGGCGTATAAGGTGGTAAGTAAAGTTGGATGCCTATTTCTTCAATTCCCAACGTTTACTTACTTGAGAGTAGGGTGCTACACTGGTTGTCCCTACATGCTGCCACGTTATCCTTCGGATAAGTGGGTTCTCATGGAAACATGCAGACAGTTGATGTCAGTGCAAAAAGAATGAAGAAGCAACCACAAGTGTGGATTCAAGTTCCCACTGACCATTGGTCGATATACTATCCAAACTGCACAAAAGGCTAAGTCTGTTTATGCTGAAATGCAGATCATGACAATCAAGACCTACAGGTATAGGTTTGATTTTGATTACTGAGATGTCAGAAAAAGATTGCAAAAGGGTCATCATCACAAGTACCGTTTTGAAGACATCTGGGCTGATTGCAGAGATGAAGAAGCCATTCGCAAAATGGACTATTGCAGGTTGACTGTTCAGCAGATCAGAGATCTTGATATTGCTGACCTACCAGAGGATTTTGCAGATCCTGGTGATATCATGAATGCTGCCTATGATGAGCAAGGAATTGCTAAAAGGCCATTGCCTGCAATTCAATGGTCGAGGAAAGAAGTTACCAGCATAAGAGAAAGGTTAAGGCCAATCCTAGCCAACACTGCAGAATGGTTGCATAAACATGGTTATGAAATGAAAAGTTCCGAGCGATTTCGGAGGAGAGAAGAATCTAAGGTAGAAGCTCGCCAACAGCAAGAACTCCGTGACAAAAATAAATCAGCGGCTGTTCCCACTTCTTCACGAAGAGGTCCTAGGATCAAGTTCACTATTGGCAAGAAAGATACCCAGTCCATCCCAGAGACGGAAATCACGGAACCTAATTCATCACAAGCTCTAAAGGTAAAGAAGTCTATTCGAGGAGGAGGTAGATTTTGATGAAGAAGAAAATTCAAATGACCAATCCGCTAAAGATGAAGATTCAACAGAAGTAGACTCCGATGCAGAAGAGGTTTCTGAAAGCGAGCAAGAGTTTGAAGAAGATTCTGAAGAAGGATCTGAAGGTGATTTTGAGGTGAACCAGAATTGGAGAGACAAGAGGGTGATCAACAGTAACCCAGGCATGATCAAGAAAGAACTACTTCTCCTGAGAATGTAGTTGAGGAAATTCCCAGAACATCATCGCCTGTGACTTCCAATGTTCCTCATACCCTTCCAAATTCAAGAACTCCTCCACCTCCTGTTCCTAGTCACCTATTCCTACCACAAAGCATTCCCTCACGGTCCCGAGATATCCCACTTATCCATGACATCAACCCGCTTGATACTCCCTCGATGACAAGCATTCATACGGTTGATACACTGTCAAGTCCTCCATCATCCATTCCTAGCCTGTCTTCACCAACGTATGATATCACTTCTGGAAATGAATTCAATCGTTTGATGAATGAGTCAATGTGTGTCGGCTCAATAATGTGCAAACGGGAGGCCCGATGATGGCGAGGACACTTCTCCCTATTGTCCGCGATACCCATGGTAACCAGTTGACAATAACTGAAAGTAGCAATGTGTAATGTCCCCAATTTAGCCCTCGGCTCTTGATTTGGATTTAGCCTATTTACGGGAACTTGTAAGGCTAAAAGCGAAGCTCAAATCGGGGGTTCAAACTTCTTGGAGGGCGTTTCAATCTTTTCTTGGAGCTTACACTTGGAAATGTTGAATTTGGATTGCGGATTCCTTCTGGGTTTTCTGAGAGCTTTGCGTTGGTGGTTTCGGTTCGACATTCTAAGCAATTACATGGATTTACTATTTTTAGTAAATTCTATTTTTAGCAGTTGACTTGTTGACTCCTAATCAGTAAGCTTCACTATGGCAGTCTGTTCAGACGGTATGGTTGAATTTGGCTTCTGATGCATTTCCATTGTGATATAAGATATTTTATATTATAATGTTATAATTTAACATTATAATTCCTTGTTCTAGCATCATGAATTAATATTGTCTTTAAAAGGGGGACATTGAAGGGTATTTTCACATGGAGGAAATATTTTAATATTTCTAAAAGCCAAATATTGCTCAAGGAGTTTGGACGCCAACTTTGGGTGAGCCAAATATTTTATTTAAAAAGTGAAATTTATCTTCTTAAGCAAGTACGCCATCCTAAGGGTGAAGACAAAAGACAAGTCAATGACCTAAAAGAATCTTTGAGGTGGCGCGCTTCTTGGAGGTTTCTAGAAAGCTCTTCTGAAGTTATAAATTGGAGCTCGGGGTCCTCATTTTGTTTATCTGATGAATTTGCAAAGTTATGCTGCCGGAATGGTGTTGGAATTGCTTCGAGGAATGCATGCCTCCTAGCTTGGCTCTTCTTCTTGCTTGAAAGACAGCAACTAGTTGAGAGGTTTAGTTGTAGTTGGTTTCCTTTCATTGTAGTTGGTTCTTCTCACATTCCGGAGTTGAGTTATTGTATTTTCTGTCAATTTTAGAGTTGCTGATTTGTATGGCTGTAGGTTGTTTTTACTCACAACTCAAGAAACAGAAATAATATTGTTCTGGGTACTATTCCAATCTATTTTCCTATGTAGGGCGACCATATGTGCAAGTTTCCAGAATTTTATTTGAAGTCTATGAATTATCTAAAGTAAATCGCCCTTGCTTGCAAGCAATTTCACTTTGTAAGTGCTTTGGAAGTCGTGCAAAATAAATAGGGGTCTTTGTGAGAATTTTTTGTGATCCATCTTCATTGTCATCATCATTAGAATGTTTTGCAACTGATTTCAAGTTAAATGAGTGAGTATTGAGAGAGATATGATCAATTTAGTGTGATGATAGGTTGCTGGTTTATCTTTTAAAAGTGCAGATCTGTTTAAAACAGAATATTCAGTTTGGTTTTGGAGTGAAGTAAAGGGTCTTAGCATTCTTGTTAAGCAAGGAGAATCCTCTTTAATGATGTACGTTGTATTGCTCTAATTCTATGCTCTTGGCAGGTGATTGCTCTTCATATTGTAAGCTGAACAGTAGTACTATCAGCAGTTCTCTAATCTTGCTTATCATGTTTTGTAACGATTACTTTACATTCTGAAGTGCTTTGTAATTCTTTATATCTCCGCCCTATGGTAGCTCCATTCCCACTCCGGGTTTGAAAGCACATTCTGGGTGTTGAGTTTACTTTCAACATTCTTGCTTATTTCCCTTAATAGCATTGTAATTCTTTGCACTCCGCCATATGGTCGCCTCCTTTCCATACTAGATTGGGTAGCACATGCTTGGTGTTGAGTTTTCCAAGATTCTGTAGCTTAGGAAGATCCCTTCCACTCATATGTTCGCCCCTCGCAAACACATTCTCGCCAGAGTTACCTTCTCAGCCATCTGTTTAAGGCATTGATAATCCTCTGCCATATGACAGCCTCTCTCTTGCTGGAGATTGAGGCGATTCTGGCAATGGTGCTATTTGTAACTGGTTTGAATTATCTAACCCTAACGTGCCTCTCGCGATTGTTGTGTAATTTGATAAAATTGGAAAAAATTGGCTCTGCAGATATTTCTTTAATGATGACAACTAAATTGACAGTGAATCCAGAAGTTCACACCTCCTTTCTTCCCCCTTGGCTAATATCTCAAGTGTCGAAGCGGAAGAAGCAAATGATCTCTCCGGAGGAGCTCGACCTCGAAGAGATAGTCCTTCCAAAGGCTAAAGGGAAGAAAAAGGCAAAAGTATACTCAAGGCTGAACGTTGATAAGTCTGGCCACAAGTATGCAGAGATTGGCATACCACCACATGAAGAAGGTGATGTCAATATGGAAGACTACACGGTGACAAAAGTCCAGCTTGGCAAGGTTACCAATGAAAGTGCAAAGGCCGATGCGCAAGTGACATTGGATATCTTGGCTGGAAGACTGGATAAAGTGGAGCAAGCTCAATATGTACAAACAGAGGGCGAGCATTATGCCATCAAGTAAGAGACTTGCGTGTTCTCTGCAATGTACAACCACTGACAGTGGTAAGTATTGAAGACCTAGCTGTCAAGAAAGCTGAGAAGTTCGCCTCCAAAGGCAGAGTGTTGTATGATTTTGTTGAAAAGATCATTGAACATGGATCTCAGATTATAATTGCTGCGAACGAGAAAACTACCTTGTTGGCCAAGCTCACCACAGAGCTTGATAAAGAGAAAAGTGTACTTTCCTAGGAGTGCAGAGACATGGAAAAATGCCTGTTGTCATGGTTGGAAATGAAACAGGTAAAGCTCAGTAAATTGGTGGAAGTTGGGGTAATTCCTGACAAAGAAAAGTTCGTTGAGGTAAGAGAATCCTTGAAACATCGAATTCAAGTAATTCAATCTCTTACGGAAGATCTCCACCAAGTACAGGAAGATGTCGAAGGACATTGTGTTATTCTTGAGAAAGGTATCAAAGAGTTGCCTCGTCAACTTCTTGAGGAAAATCGTATCTTCCTATCAGCCATAGAAATATCTTAGATCTACAAAGAAGCCATCATGAATTTGATTGACAGTTCAAACTTTTCAAAAGCCTCACTAAACGTCATTTGTGATACAAGGCTCACATTGGATAACCTAAAAATGCATCTTGATAGGTGTAAGAAGGTTCACTCATCTGCTATGAGATCGATCACGAGAATTCACACCATTGTGGATTACACCGTTGGTCCAGATGAGAAGTTCATGTAGTAGACCAAGAGGAAATATGAAGACTTCCACGCCCAAGGAAAAGAAACATGAAGTAGCCTCCTATTCTCCAGTGTTAGACATTTCCGGTGCATCCCTTTATGCATCTTGTAAATATTTCTTGACATTTCAAATGTCTTTTTGTAAATTGTATTTACACCAAGTTCAAAGATGTAATATTTTGAAAACAAATTACACTTTGACTTTGGTCAAAGTTAGGTGAGATTTCCTAAAATCGCTCACCTAACTTTCCTTAATTTCCTCAATCAGTTTCATATTTTTTCTCATCCCTCTTTCTATATAATGTGAGGGATTTCTATTGTAAATTTATCCTTTAGTATTTTGCAACGAAGTGCTGCCCTTTTTTAAGCAGAATTTTGAAACTTTGCGTTCATACTTTGTGAATGAAATTTGATCAATAAAGAAGAGGATTGCAAGCCAAACTTTGCATTGGATTCAATACTTTTATGAATTGATCTTATTTGGTGGTGATTAATTGATGGAATCTTAAGGACTCTAAGTGATTTATGTAAACTTTGTGTTGCATCTATTATTTAGATTTGCATTTGTGTTTTTGTTTATTTATCTGTTGAATAATCTACAAGAATTTGTGCTTGTAATTGTTCATGCTCTTGGATACTTTGGTTGGATGATCTACAAGACTTTGCGCTTGTAATTGTTCATGCTGTTCAAGGAATTGCTGCGTCTAAGAAGACTTTGTGCTTCTAACATGACAAACTACACACTTTTCACAGATCCACCATTGATAAAGCTACGAAACGACTTTGTGCCTTCATGAGCTTTCCCTTTTACTTTATTTGTTTATTGTTAATTACGCCACGGTATCTCTCGCTTTCTTTGACAAGAGATAGGGTATTGGTATCCTTGCTAGTTGTTTGTTTCAGGTTATTTAGAATTTGTGAACTTCTATGGTGAAGCATTGTAAGCATCTTCTACCCAGAAAAAAGAAGGATAAAGAATGTGACACACCCGCCGTGAAGTTTGTTGGCTTGTTTGTAATTATTTGTTTGTTTTACTATCGCTTCTGTTAGTAGTTAGAAGGGTGCCTCCCCTTTCTGAGAGGAGAGATTTACATCTCACATAGCTGTGGCTGAAGTCCAAGTTGTGTAATCTATCGAAAAGTTGATTACATAACTTTCACCGAACAGTTTTTTGGCAACTCCACTGGGGAAATGACATACGCAATCTAAGCCTCATGCTTCTGATTGAAGTAGATAAGTTTCCTTTTTCTTGCTATTCTTTTGTATATTGTTAACTCTATAACATCCATCGTGTTAAGATCTACATTCTAGCGGACTAGATATATACACGAGGATTGAGGGCTCAAGGAGTAATAGATCCACTTTTTGAAGAGTTGTTGCAATGTGATTTTCCATTTACTCTCACAAGAGTGAGGTCACCACTGCAACGTGCTATAAGCTACCCTCCACGTAGCCAAAGATCTCCTCTCCCAAGTGTTTGGTCTATTTACCACATACGTCCTGTTCAAGAACCTGTTGTGCAACCAGTCATGGCCGCACCACCTATAGGACCATGGGGAAATGCTTTTGGTCCCCTCCATTTGGCTGCACCTTTGCATGAACTGCCACACCTATCCAGGAAGCATCTCCCAAAGTTTCAAGGTGATGGCAAACAACCCCCTGATGAGCACATATCCACATTCTACATCGTTTGTGGCATTCTCGGCATTGAACATGAAGATGTCTTTGTAAGGTTGTTCATTGAATCCCTCCAAGAGGTAGCAGCCGAACGGTTCTTTACTCTTCCTAATGCCTCCATCACCGATTGGGCCTCTCTTCGCACTAAATTTGAAGAAAGATTTAAGCCTTCTGAAGATTCACATGCTCTATTAGCGCAGCTCACCACCATGCGTAAAGAGGCTCATGAGCCTATGCGCAAGTTTGTGGCAAAATTTAATAAATTTGTGACGCGGATCCCAAATGATGGAAGACCAATGGATCATAACCTAAAGTGCTTCTTCATCAACACACAATTACTCAAGGTGAGTTTCTACTTACGTAGGGAAAATCTGGTTAATGTTGAAGCGGCCCAACAATTGGCTACCAGTTTGGAGGATGACATGATCCTTGCTGGAGAAATTAGGACGGGGACCAATGGAAATAAAAGGATGCAAGCCTCAGGGTCTTCGGTGTCCAATGTTAGTACTCCCACTGCCAGCTCAAATTTTATAGATCCCATGGTCTAAAGGTTGGCAAATGAAGTTTTGTCTCTTAAGAAACAAGTTTCAAACAACAACAACAGTAACAACTACAAGGAGTCCCTAGGAGGACTTTCCCTAATTATGCTGGCAACAAAAATCAGAATCGTCTCCCAACACCTCCAGGAAGGCTTGCTCTGGAAGCCCCGCCCATTAACAATGCTGCGGGGTACTATGAGGCTGAACAAGATGATTATTCGTAGCCCGAATACCCTGAAGAAGAAAATGCCGACCTCTTCTAAGAAGAAGAAACTGAACCGGCTGGAGACTCCAAGATTAGCTATTTGCAAATGATGGAAGAAGAAGAAGAAGATGACTTGGTGACTGACACTTACGCTATTTTTACACGGCATCAACAAAATCAGCTTGACAAAGCTCAAGCTGCTGCTGTTCTAGAAAAAGAGAAGCCGCCAGTAACGATCACCAAAAGAGGATCTCCCCTCCGTTGGCAACCTAAAGGCGTGGGCATCATCATAAGTAAAGTTACCTCTCCCTTCATCAACTCTGTTATTCGGGCTATTCTCCTGGATTCGAGACCGATTGTACCTTTTGTGGAAACCAATGGTGGGATTCTGAGCTTCCAACCTACAAAGTTCTCCAAAGGTTTGACGTATGAAGCCATACCAAAGAAACCCAAGAAAGGTTCAAATATAGAAATTTGAATACCACCTCCAAAGCAACCACCACGACCAATTTGACCGGGCTTGTCCAAGTTCGTCCAATGACAAGGAATTTCCCAAATTAGGTCTCCTCGACATCCCGATTACTCCTAAGCCAAGATATCATAGAGTAACCTTGTATCAAATCCTCAGAAGCGCTTCCGGACGCATTGATTCATTTTTCATCTCCTACACCGTAAAATGGTTTCAAAGGCGAGAATGCAGCATGTCATAGACCTAAGTTGCATCAACAATGATGTGGAGCCAAGGTGACTCTTGCTTTAGGCCTTGAAATGACTAAAACTTTCCAACCATTGTTTTCCATGGAGAATATAGCGAGTTGCCATTGATTAGGTGATTAAGATGCACATCGCATTATTCGCCGTGCAGGAGAAAAAAGCCAAAATAGCCGATCCCTGCGTAGCGATGTACGAGCTTCCTACAAAAGATACCACCGGATGCAATTTGCAAGATGTTGGAGGAACTAAGCCATGGATATAATACGGAAACAAGAATACGGTAAGGTGTGATGCAAAGTTGATTCACGAAAAGAATCAAGAAGTTTTCCAGGTTACAGTCGAGATGATCAGTTCAGTTTTATTTGAATCGGTGGGACCTTACCACCCTCTGAGATAGATAGAGTACGGGGAATCCCTCAGCTCAAAGTGTGTTAGAGAATGATGATAGCTGCTTCCACTTCCGAAATGAGATGTCACCCGAGGGTGAATTTGTCTATCTCGACCATGAATCTTCATCGGATAGAAGCTTTGGACTTCGACACTGTTAGCATTGGTGATCCCAACGGTGTCTGGTTGCTCGAATTTGATGGTAGTTGCTCTTCGACCGGCTCTGGAGCAGGAATGGTTTTTATTTCCCCAATAGGAAAGTTTTTCCCTTTCTCCTTCAAGTTGCAGTTTGATAACACCAATAACACTGCCGAGTATGAAGCCCTGTTGTTGGGAATGCAAGTCGCGCTGAAGAAAGGTATAAAAAATCTTCATGCACAAGGTGATGCCGAGCTGATAGTATGTCAAGTAAGAAAGCTTTATCAGACAAAGAATGATAGACTCAGGCATTTATCATTAATCTGGTATGGGATTGTTGAAATTCAAAGCTTTTTGATATCTTTGACATTCAGGAGTCTGATACTAAGAAACTAATTACATAATCCTGCTACACTCTTGGTGCAGCACAAGACTTTCAAGGTTCTACCTACACCATAGGAAGTTGGTTTCTGCCCAAAGTGTCCATTAATTTAGGGAACTGGTAGATTTTCAATGACGATCATCAAATAATCGCCTTTCTTGAGAAAGCAGAGAATTTTGATGAGTTGTATTTTGAGGGCAACGATTCTCTACCTCGGGAATCTGTGTCTAATATAGATCTTGTCACGGGTGAAGAATATTTGCAACTAAAAGGGAATAAAATTCCCAAAGGATTGGTATCGTTTGAAAAGATTTTTGACAAGCATGATCGCCACGTAAAGAAGCAATTCTCAGATTTTGACTCATCTAATGAAGTGAAACAGATTAATTTAGGAACTAAAGCCAACCCTAAGATGGAGAACATTGGAAAATGTTGCACTGCCGAAGAAAGAAGACAGTTTGCTCAGCTACTGCAGGAGTATATTGATGTCTTGGCATATTCATATGAGGATCTAAAATCATTTCGGCCTAAAGAAGTGCAACATGATATTCCTCTCAAGGTTGGAGCTTTTCCTTACAAACAAAAGCAGAGGCAGTACAATCCCAAGATCTCTGGAACAATTTTGGTGGAAGTTCAAAAGATGCAGAATGCACGGATAATATTCCCTATCCATCATTCAACGTGGATAGCCAATATCATCCCCGTTCGTAAGAAGAATGGTGAAATCCACATTTGTGTAGATTTAAAAAGTCTAAATCAATTGTCTCTCAAAGACAATTACCCACTTCCAGTGATGGATCAAGTTCTACAAAATGTGACTGGATCTGAGATGCTCTCCATGCTAGATGGATTTTTCGGTTATAATAAAATTGAAGTTAATTCAAGTGATCAACACAAAACTGCTTTCACAATGCCATGGGGAACCTTTGCATATCGTAGGATGCCATTTGGTTTGATCAACGCTGGCGCTACATTCCAACGTGCCATGGATCTCGCTTTCTGTGACATGATGGGAAAGTTCATTGTGGTGTATCTTGATGATCTCATAGTTTTCTCTAAGCAACGTCATGAGCATTTCTACCATTTGAGGAAAACTATTGAGAGATGCCGTCAGCACGGTATTTCCCTAAATCCCAAAAAGTCAACTTTTGGGTTGACAGAAGGTAAACTTCTTGGTCACGTCGTATCTATAGAGGGAATCAAGATTGACTTGGAAAGAGTCAACGGGATTAAATCTCTCACTTTTCCATCAAGCAAGAAAGTTGTTCATTCTTTTTTCGGAAAAGTAAACTTCTTAAGGAGGTTTCTTCCAAACTTTGCTGAAAAGACCTGTCATATTGTAAATATGATGAAGGGTAACGCCACATTCCATTGGACAGCAGAAGGAAAAGTAGTGTTTGATGACATCAAGGAGGCCATTTCTCATGCGCCTGTGTTGGTTTGCCCTAACTACACCAAAGATTTTGTTATGTACAGTTATGTTTCTGAGCATACGCTATCAGCAATTTTGGTGCAGGAAAATGATGAAGGCTTTGAATCCCCCATTGCATTCATGAGCTGCCCCTTGAAGAATTAGGAATTGAAATATTCTCAGATGGAGAAGCACGTTTTTGAAGTTGTAAAAGCCGTCAAACATTTCTGGTTCTACATTCTAAGCAGTCATGTGAAAGTTCTCGTCCCAGATTTGACTATTAAGTCTATCCTAACACAACAGGAATTTGGAATGAAAAGAGGCAATTGGATTGCCAAGATTTAGGAATATGATCTGGAGATTAAACCCACTAAGTTGATACGTGGATGCGGCCTTTGTCAACTTATTGCAAAAAATAGTCCAGATGAAGAAATTTCAGAGGATGAAGAAGTTTCATATGAAGAGGAGGTTGATCCCAGTACACTTCCAATGGTACTATTGGTTAGCACCACTGAAAAATGGTATTCCAACATCACTCACTTCTTGACATACATAGAATGTCCCAATCACTTGACTCCAAAGGAAAAGAGAACCATTAAGCTGAAATCAGCTAATTTTGTCTTATGGGACAATGGCTTGTATAAGCGTGCAATGGACGGGACATTTCTTAGATGTGTTGATAAAGAACAACAACAAAAGTTGCTGAAATATTATCATGATTTGGCATGTGGTGGGCATTTCTTAGTGCCAGTAACCGCTCACAAAATCTTGAGAGCGAAGTATTATTGGCCCACACTTTTTTAGGACACGTACTCTTGGGTGCTTAAGTGTGAATTGTGCCAACAGTTTGTTGGCCGTCCCAGGTTGGCATCTTTGCCATTAAAACCTGTTGTGATTGATGAACCTTTCAGACAATGGGGCATTGATTTCATAGGTGTAGTTAATCCATCATCAAGTGCTAGAAATATCTATGTTTTAACTGCTACTGGCTATTTCACCAAATGGGTGGAAGCAATACCTACCAAGCGTGCTACTTCAGAAGTAGTGTACAATTTCTTAAAAGAAAGCATTATTTCCAGGTTCGGTGTGTCGAACAAGATTATTGCTGACAATGCTTCTGCCTTCTCATCAAATGAGATTACTGAGTTTTGTTTTGAACACGATATAACCTTGTCACATTCTTCTGACTATTATCTGTAGGGTAATGGTCAGGCAGAATCTAGTAACAAGAATCTGGCGACTATAATCCGCAAGCTGGTGGATGAGAATCATCGTTTGTGGCACAAGGCTTTGTTTGACACTCTGTGGGAAAATAGAATAACTCCGAAGCGAGCAATCGACATGTCTCCTTTTCAACTCTTGTATGGGTTGTATAACCTTGGAATTACCAGCCCTCAAGTTGGCTAAGGCCATTGAAGATGAGACTTTTGACAACTCTGTTGATAAGCGCATCATGTATCTCTCCAAATTAGAAGAGAATCGGGTTCAAGTGGCTGACTGCATCGCAGAACACCAGGACCAAGTGAAGAAGCTGTTTGAAAAAAAAGCTAAGTCTCGAGAATTTCAAATTGGTGACCTCGTTCTCCTATGGGACAAACGAAGAGAACCAAAAGGTATGCACGGGAAATTTGACTCACTGTGGATAGGACCTTTCCAAATACATTAGTTGCATGGTGAAAACAGTTTCTTGTTAGCATACAGAGATGGGACGCCATTTTCTCTTCCTCATAGTGGGTAACATCTCAAGCACTTTACATAGTAAAGAAGTTGGCGTTGGTATGTAAATACTTTTTATTTTTTTAAGTCCTTTTGAGTCTTTATGTTTTAGTTTTTGTCGTCATCGTTGCCTAACCCTCAGCCCAATGGATGGATAAAGGCACTTGAATTCTAGATTTCTTCTTCCTTCATTCTTTTCAAATAACAACCGAAGGAAGATCCCCAGAAAGAGCCAGTTGTTATCAAGGAATCTAGCAGCGCTTGTTCCACGGATAACTCCCCTACGAAACTTGTCCGTTTCCTAGGATTTGTGAAGTTCAAGTACGCATAACGAAGTGATTTTAAAGCCACCTTGAAATTCATTCCTAAGCCTCGAATAGGAAATTCAAGCATTCCCCCATGTTCACCTCATGAAGACCTTTGAAACGAGCCCCTTCGCGAAGTCTCACTGTTCGTACTTAGTGAACTGCGAAAAATGCAGTTGCACTGAAAAAGTGCGCTCCTACTCTCAAGCCAAATTTGGCTAAGTATGAAAAGTGCAGGGGCACTAAAATTTAGCGCCCATGCATGAAAGTGAACTTTCCAAAAAATGTAATAGCCCTGACTTTTAGCGCTATTACACTTTTTCCTGGCACTTAAACTTTTTTTTGGCCCTGCCACGTTTCTTTGTAATTTTCACGTTTTTTCGTCAATCATGCCACTTTTCGTGCCTAAATTTATTGCTCGACTTGAGTTAGGTTTTTGATTTTCTCTTTCACTTAAAAGTATTTTAGTTCACCATTTTCATTGTTTATGATCTTTTGTCTTTTCTTCTTGTTGGGCGAGTTCTCTTC